>PYUH01000221.1:2189470-2223933 GCA_016808085.1 Suaeda aralocaspica
TTTTTTTTTTTTTTTTTTTTTGGATCTAAAAAATACTCTCTCCGTTTTTTTAGTTGCAACAATTCACTTTTCACACTTGCCGAAGCATATTTTTAACAATTTATAACTCTAATTATATATTTGTATAAATTATAAAAACTATATATTAATAAAGTGCACACTAAGACGAATCAAACGAGATCCATGTTGACTATATTAGTCTTTATACATTGATCATAAAATTAAATCAAAGCTTAAAAGATGAATAGTGCAACTTTATAAATGTTGCAACTAAAAAAACGGGGGTAGTAGAATTATTGTTATTATTGTGAGTAGGAATCACAGCTCAGGCCGAGTCCGACTCTATTCCGCTCTAAATTGAGGAAAAATCCGCTCTTGAATTCGCTTCCAACTCCGCCAAAAAAACTCCGACTATGAGTGGTGGAGTCGGATGCTAAAAAATAACCGAGTTATTTGATAATTAATCCAACTCTGTCGAATCTCGGATACCGACTTTGAATTTTATTTTTCTACCTATAAGGTATAATATATATTTTTATCATTTATTTTGCTATCATTATCATTACTCCTAATACAGTAGTAGAATTATGTTTATATAATTTATTATACATAAATGACCGCTACTAAATAGTTGTCAATTTATCATCAGGATGACAGTCATTTCACTCTGACTTTGACATTGCCACGAAAAAATCCATCTCTAAACTCAATTAAAAAATCCACCTCTAAATTCATTAAAAAAATTCGACTACAATCAGAGTCGAAGTTTTACCCTAAACAATTTAATCTGAGTCCAATAAATTGCAATCTCTAATTGTGAGTAGTTGAGTAATATAATATTACTTTTCAACTGCCAAACACGGTCTATTGGAAATCTAGAATCAATCAATTTAGAATTTATGGTGCATGATAAATGATTAATTGTACACATAGCCGCCATGTATAAACTAGTCCTCCTCGAGTCTTTTTCTCATTGAATTAGTCAAACATACATGGCTAGTTACTTAATCCATTTTTATTATTTTCTTGTAAAAAATAAGTGTACATTATATAAAGTTATACAAGAACGAATACTTGCAAATATGGAGTAATTAATTTGGTTATAACATTCGTATTTTTGTGATGTCTTAAAAAGACACTAGAACAAGGCTCGACTTTTTTCAATACTCTCATTTCTTAAACCAACAATCTAGCTAAGTAAGGAAAAAGTTCATATGGCAATAAGGGGTAGCTCCTCAACAGTGGTTAATTCTCTCTTAGTTTATTAGTGTGGAATAATGCTTATATGTGGGCTTCAACATCCTCTCTTCTCTTTTACGACCCTCTCCATCTCTCTATCCGGACAAACTTGTAAGATCTTCAAGCTTAGCAATGTAGTTGGAAGGGATGAAGCTTCAATCTAGTATAGATAGCGCGTTTCAAAAAGGGATCCAGAGCTCTATTCCATATCCTGGTGTTGCGACAAGTGTGCGTGCAGCGGTTCCTAGTTCCTACCACTTCCATTTGACTTAGGTAAGGCTTTATAAAGCTATCGAGACATATTAAGTTAGAAATTGAAAACTGATCCATAGGACATAGCGGCATATCATTCAACATATTAATATAACGTCATAATTAGAACTATGGAACTATATGTACTTGTTCAAATACTATTTGTTGTTTTCAATTCTCTCTATTACTTTTAAATAAGTGACGTAGTTCACAATTTTTAATTGTCAATATTCAAAATCACGTTGTTTCTAATAAGTTCGACTATTTTTATAAAATGCATCAAATAATTTTATACAAAGCGGAATAAAAACCTTAAAAAGTTAAAAACCAAAATAATACCGTTTATTTGTGTTAGCTTTTAACAAGCTATGCTCTAATATCTCTCGGAGTGTCAAAATCATTATCCGAAATTAAACACTCGATTAATAGGTGATTACCATGATGATTCCTGTACGGACATTGTCCGTTAGCCGACGGTGAAAAGGTCATTGGTGAATGCCAGACTAGACCTAGTATGACTTTGGATATACTCGGAAATTATATCAAAGAATTGTCAAATTATTATACAGTTGTCTTAGCCAAGTCAATGCTTGTTAAGCAACTTGAACTATAGTATATTAGTATTAGTCTATTAATAATAATAATAATAACACCCAACATCTTCATTCATTTATTCATTCAATTCCAATTATTATTCTTTCTTCCTTCAAACAACTCACCTAAAATTTTCTATCATTTCAAATCTTATTTTCTCATAATTCCCATATATTTTTTTCCTCTGTTTTTTCACAGGTTTACATTTCCTAAGTTTTCTGCTATTATGGCTGTAAGTTTCATTGCAATTTTTTCTGCTTCTTTGACTTTTTTATATTAACTAATTGTTCATATTTTTGTTTGTTTTGGAATTATTTTTCTGGGTTTTTGATGATCTCTTGTTAAAGCTTTATTTTTTATATGTTGGTGTAAAATTTTATGAATAGTTTATGTATACTAGAGCAAATTGCTCTGTTTATAGTTTGTTAACTGATGATTTGGAGTTTGAATTTGTAAGCAAGTTTGCTATTTCAATTTTTATAGGTTGTCTAAATCTTCCTATAAAACTTTGTGGCTAAAACCATTGTACTCTCACTTGCAGTACATCCCTTCCACTTTGTTGGTTACGCTTTGATCAAATTTCTGTCACAAAAAGATTTCAAACGTAAACGGACGGAGTAGCTCCTAGATCATAATTTTGATATTGTTGCTTATGTCATTTTTTAGCATTTAGGAATTATTTTCAAAAAATATGCAACTATTACTCAGGGTATTTGACTAGCTAGTGTTCATCTTCATGTATAATGATTCCTTATTGTTTTCAGAAAATGGGTGAAAATTTACCTTTTTGCCCTCGGTAAAGGATGGGTGACTCCAGACAAGGGAGAATTAGGGTATTGTAATTTGTAAGTGTAGTGTTCGATATCGAAAATGAGCCAATACTTGGTTCATCAAAATTGTTGACATTACCTTTTGGTTAGTTATGACTTCCTTAGCATTGTGAGTTTGTGCTCTTTTGGTCTAAAGTAGTGTTCTATGATGCAGTGAGATGAAATTGGCAAAATCAAAAGTAGTAATAAATTTCTTCTTATTAGTTTATATTTGATAAAAGCTAACTTCATATTATAGAGAAGCTGAAAGTTTGCAAATAATGAGCACTCGAGCATCATTTCTTGCATCATGCTTTCTGCTACTAGTCGCTAAAAAAAAGAAAGTAGTATTAATTTGTGACAAGTTTTGCGCAAAATGAGTTATGGAGAATGATCTACCGTTGTTTTAGATTATGTATGTCGGATTAGGGCTGTATATTGTTAATTTTCAAACCACTAAACAAATGGATTTTGACGAACTCCATTTAATTAGGTAAAGGACTATATGAAGTTTCTCTCTTGCATGACCAGTTTCGTTTCTGTGAAATAATGTTACTACGTATATTAGAACAGTTTTGTTACATTTTCATTACCTTTAGAAAAGTAAGGATATAAGTCCACACTCGACATAGCAAAAGTAGGAATGTAATTCAATACTCAATTTATCATCATCTTATCAATTATAGTGAAATAGTGATCACTAATTCACTATTACTCCCTGTCTGGTACCGTTAGAAACCTTTGTCGGTTGATCCTTTACCTGTGGATGGTGGTTAAAGCTAAACAGGATCAATATTAGGAATACTTGAAGAGTAGTAGTTTTTTCATTGTGTTATAATGAGTAATGCGTTGGTGTTTTGTATATTACATAGATAGTTAGATACCATAGAGTAAAGATCTTGAAGCTTTGTGCTGCAAATCTATCACTAACTCGTATTGTGCTTTGTAATATTTGCAGTCCAAAGTACCAAAGTTTGGTGCGTGGGATGGTCAGGGCGGAGAGAACTATACAGTTTATTTTGATAACGCACGTAAGAAGAAGACTAATGGACAGATGATTAACCCAAATGACCCTCAAGAAAATCCTGATATGTTTCCACAGAATAATGGAGGGGCAGCAACTCAGCCTAGTAGAGCAGCTGATCAGAAGGGGCAGCCATCTAAAGTCCCCAAATTCGGTGCTTGGGAAAATGGAGAAGACAATGTTGGCTACACTGCTATATTTGAAAATAAACGCAAAAACAAGAATGGTCAGCCCATAATAGTAAATGAGCCCCAAATGAATCGGGACATGCAGCCTCAGGCTCGTCCTCAACCAGCTAAATCAGAGCCACAGCAAGAAGCACGGTCACAGGTGCCAAAGTTTGGTGCTTGGGAAGCAGGTGAAGGGGATGCTGGTTACACTGAATACTTTGATACTGTTACGAAGACCAATAAGAGTGGGCGCACAGTCACACCAGAACCCTCTGGTGCACCTCCAGCTAATAAGGAAGGCCGAGCCAAGGTGCCTGAGTTTGGTGCTTGGGAAGATAATGATAATAATGGTGCTGGATACACTGCTTATTTTGAAAAGGCTTCAAAGAAAAAGAACTCAAAGCCAGTGCTAGACCAGGTCTCAGTTGAGCCCCAACTCAACCGAGATGTGGACAACAGATCTCGGCCTTCTGCTGCTGCTGGAACCAAATATAAGGTAGATGATCATCACATGAGAAATGGAAGTAAAGGGTCCAATGCTTCTGTGGGAACATCTGAATCTGCTACAAGATATGGAAGACAAAATGCAGGGGGTCAATCGCCTCTCCACCAGAAATCAGGCGGGAAGTTTCAGCAAAAGCCTCCCAATCGAGGAAGTCAAACTGTAAGTACACCTTAGCAATATCTTCAGGAAATCTTTCTTTCATCCACAAATTGATTAAACAGAAAATCTTTCTTGTTTCATATTTGTGAGGGTGAGATCAGATCACGTAATGTGCTGTTTCTAATGACATACTATACTTTGCTGTGACTTCTTTTCAGCCAGAAAGAGGGGCTGCAATACCGGCTTGGGGAGGTTGGAACAATGATCCTAGTCAAGCTGAGGGTTACACAGGTGCTTTCACAAGGGCTAAAGAGGAGAGGAACACACCCCTTGGCACTCCAAGTCACTATCCAACTTCAGCATCGCCGGATAGAAAGGTAAGTTATGCATCTATCTCGATATGAATCGTAATCATCGATCTGCTTTCAAAACTCAAAAGGTTCTGATACTTCATATTTGTTTCTCAATTTGCAGAAGGGATGTTGCTTTGGTTGGTTAAGGATATGATGGCGACCTAGTTCCTGATTCAGTTTTGGGTAATTATGTGCAGCTGCAAATAGAAGTGTCAGAGCGAAAAAACCAAGTTTGAAGTCCAGGATTCCGGGAATGTTTATATTGTAACTTAAATGGGTGATTCCATATTATGTGTGTGCATTTTCTTCTTTTCTAGTTTTCCTTGTTTTTGTGGGGTGATGAGGGATTTTTTGGGTGCAATTGTTACTCTAGTCTATAATTTGGGTTCATTATTTATAATTTTATAGGATCCCGGCCATATGGTTTAAGATTATGTAATGTTGTCAACGAATGTTTTGAATAAACTTTGAAGCAAAGTTTTTGAAGCTCATGATCATAATTTTCATGGATTCTGACTGTCCAACTTATGCACTGAACTATATCACATACCATTATATCAATTATCTTATCTCTTCAAACCATGTCATTGTTAACAATGCTACTGTCTAAGGAACCTCCTGCTAGGCTGCGAATATGTTGTTGAGTGGCCGAGGATTTTCCTTCCTATATAGGCTTAGGAAGTTTTCCTGGTACAAATTTCTCGTCTCTCTATTGTTCCTTACAGTTTTATGTATTTCCCTCAATAATTTCAATAGGTTTCCAAATCTACAATTCATCTCTTCTAAGCATTGCTTAAACGTAAACTTATAACTACGTAGTATATATTACTGAAGCCTTGAAAATAGTGTAATGCACCACTTACACATGTTAATAAAAGTGATAATACTGCATCGATAAATGATGTTGGAGAACAGGAACAAAAGGAGATCAACAGATTTTATCAAACAGAAGGAAATAACTAAGCTGCTTATCAAGTCAATAGTTTATAGTATCAAGTTACGCTTTTCTCAACTTGTAGTAAAATTCTCTTGTTTACTCGACTCAAGTTTTGATTAAGTCGAGTTTGTATAATTTACGAGTTTTTTAGGTCATCATCAACCTTACTAAATACTAATGTCATAGTTGTCATAATACTCTCATCCATTTGTTTTTTTTTTTTTTAAAAAGGTCTCATATTCATAAACTAATAATCAATGAGGTTTCAATAAAAGAAATGCAAAAATAAACGTCGACAGCAGGGTTCGAACCTGCGCGGGCGAAGCCCAACAGATTTCAAGTCTGTCTCCTTAACCACTCGGACATATCGACCTCATATAACAAGAAATTGTATCATTTGTTAAATATTTGTTTCAATAATGATAAGTTAGGTAGACATTTTATCAATTCTTTCTTTTCCTTTTTTATTTTAAATCAGTAAAATTCAAATATTTCTCTTTGATGTTAGGATCTTTGTCATAAGGACACATGGACCAACAGAGAAAAAAAGAAACATAAGTAAAATTCGAAATAAGGACACATGGACCAACACCATACTAAGGCTATTACGGCACTGAGGCGGCCTCCAAATCACGTGAAGTTCTGCGACAGAACTTCTTTTGACCTAATGGTGGCCGTGTAGAGTTTTCAACCATTTTTTTTCGGGTCCTAAAACCTCAAAAAAGAGTGAGTTATAGCCTTTATTTTTTGGTTTTAGAGGGTTATTTCAAGCTTCGTCATGTTTTCGTCTCATGTTACTGCTACATGCTTTTTGTGACGCTTGAACACCCCACGCTCGGTTTAGCCTATAAGGACAAGTTTAGTTCCGTCTATATAGTTTTTATATCCGAAATAAGGACACATTGACCAATGCCATGCTAAGGTTATCACGACATCATAACAGCCTCAAAATCACGTGAAATTTTGCTAGGGATCTTCTTTTAACTCAAGGGCGACCATGTAAAATTTCCAACCATTTTTTTCAGGGCCCCAAAANCACAGGTGCTTTCACAAGGGCTAAAGAGGAGAGGAACACACCCCTTGGCACTCCAAGTCACTATCCAACTTCAGCATCGCCGGATAGAAAGGTAAGTTATGCATCTATCTCGATATGAATCGTAATCATCGATCTGCTTTCAAAACTCAAAAGGTTCTGATACTTCATATTTGTTTCTCAATTTGCAGAAGGGATGTTGCTTTGGTTGGTTAAGGATATGATGGCGACCTAGTTCCTGATTCAGTTTTGGGTAATTATGTGCAGCTGCAAATAGAAGTGTCAGAGCGAAAAAACCAAGTTTGAAGTCCAGGATTCCGGGAATGTTTATATTGTAACTTAAATGGGTGATTCCATATTATGTGTGTGCATTTTCTTCTTTTCTAGTTTTCCTTGTTTTTGTGGGGTGATGAGGGATTTTTTGGGTGCAATTGTTACTCTAGTCTATAATTTGGGTTCATTATTTATAATTTTATAGGATCCCGGCCATATGGTTTAAGATTATGTAATGTTGTCAACGAATGTTTTGAATAAACTTTGAAGCAAAGTTTTTGAAGCTCATGATCATAATTTTCATGGATTCTGACTGTCCAACTTATGCACTGAACTATATCACATACCATTATATCAATTATCTTATCTCTTCAAACCATGTCATTGTTAACAATGCTACTGTCTAAGGAACCTCCTGCTAGGCTGCGAATATGTTGTTGAGTGGCCGAGGATTTTCCTTCCTATATAGGCTTAGGAAGTTTTCCTGGTACAAATTTCTCGTCTCTCTATTGTTCCTTACAGTTTTATGTATTTCCCTCAATAATTTCAATAGGTTTCCAAATCTACAATTCATCTCTTCTAAGCATTGCTTAAACGTAAACTTATAACTACGTAGTATATATTACTGAAGCCTTGAAAATAGTGTAATGCACCACTTACACATGTTAATAAAAGTGATAATACTGCATCGATAAATGATGTTGGAGAACAGGAACAAAAGGAGATCAACAGATTTTATCAAACAGAAGGAAATAACTAAGCTGCTTATCAAGTCAATAGTTTATAGTATCAAGTTACGCTTTTCTCAACTTGTAGTAAAATTCTCTTGTTTACTCGACTCAAGTTTTGATTAAGTCGAGTTTGTATAATTTACGAGTTTTTTAGGTCATCATCAACCTTACTAAATACTAATGTCATAGTTGTCATAATACTCTCATCCATTTGTTTTTTTTTTTTTTAAAAAGGTCTCATATTCATAAACTAATAATCAATGAGGTTTCAATAAAAGAAATGCAAAAATAAACGTCGACAGCAGGGTTCGAACCTGCGCGGGCGAAGCCCAACAGATTTCAAGTCTGTCTCCTTAACCACTCGGACATATCGACCTCATATAACAAGAAATTGTATCATTTGTTAAATATTTGTTTCAATAATGATAAGTTAGGTAGACATTTTATCAATTCTTTCTTTTCCTTTTTTATTTTAAATCAGTAAAATTCAAATATTTCTCTTTGATGTTAGGATCTTTGTCATAAGGACACATGGACCAACAGAGAAAAAAAGAAACATAAGTAAAATTCGAAATAAGGACACATGGACCAACACCATACTAAGGCTATTACGGCACTGAGGCGGCCTCCAAATCACGTGAAGTTCTGCGACAGAACTTCTTTTGACCTAATGGTGGCCGTGTAGAGTTTTCAACCATTTTTTTTCGGGTCCTAAAACCTCAAAAAAGAGTGAGTTATAGCCTTTATTTTTTGGTTTTAGAGGGTTATTTCAAGCTTCGTCATGTTTTCGTCTCATGTTACTGCTACATGCTTTTTGTGACGCTTGAACACCCCACGCTCGGTTTAGCCTATAAGGACAAGTTTAGTTCCGTCTATATAGTTTTTATATCCGAAATAAGGACACATTGACCAATGCCATGCTAAGGTTATCACGACATCATAACAGCCTCAAAATCACGTGAAATTTTGCTAGGGATCTTCTTTTAACTCAAGGGCGACCATGTAAAATTTCCAACCATTTTTTTCAGGGCCCCAAAACCTGAAAATACCGTGAATTATAACCTTTGTTTTTGGGTTTAGAGGGCTATTAACACTCCATCATGTTTTCGTCCCGTGTTTCTCCTATGTTCTCTTTAATTAGTGACCCAAGAACACTCCACGCTCGGTTTTAGCCTGTAAAGTCAAATTTAGTACCTAATGTATAGTGTTTCTATCTGAAGTAAGAACATATGGACCAAGGCCATGCTAAGGCTATTACGGCATGAGATGGCCTCCAAATCACGTGAAGTTTTGCGAGGGACCTTCTTTTGGCCCAAGGGTCGCTGTGTAGAATTTCCATCCATTTTTTTAAGCTCCAAAACCTTAAAAAAACAATGAATAATAGACTTTGTTTTTTTGGTTTTAGAGGGCTATTTCAGACACCATTATGTTTTTGTCCCATGTTTCCCCTACGTGCATTTATGACCCAAGAACACCCCACGCTCGGTATCAGCCTCTAAAGACAAGCTTTAGTTCCCAATATATAGTGTTTATATCATAAATAAAGACACATGGACTAACACCATGCTAAGGCTATTACAGCATCGAGATAGCCACCAAATCACAGGAACTTTTCGAAGGGCATTCTTTTAACCCAAGGTTGGCTGTGTAGAACTTTCAACAATTTTCTTGTGGGCCCCAAAAACCTCCAAGAACGGAAAATTATAGCCTTTGTTTTTGGGTTTCAAACGGATGTCAAACTCCGCCATGTTTTTGTTTCATGTTTCTCCGACATGCCTTTTGTGACCCAAGAGCACCCCATGCTTGGTTTAGCCTCTAAAGACAAGTTTAGTTCCCTTTATATAGTGTTTATATCCATAATAAGGACACATGGTTAAAATCGCTCTGTGGTGCTCGTATGGTTAAAAGATGAACCTAAACAAGTTAAGGGACAAAGGCGATTTGTGGTGAAAAGACTATAAGAGGGATAACAACAAGTTTTTAGGCTTTACCCACACCTTTGTTATTGGGTTTTAGAGGGTTGTTTCAAACTCTGTCATGTTTTCGTCCCATATTTCTCCTACTTGCTATTTGTGGCGCTAGATTACCCGACACACAGTTTCAGCCTCTAAAGACAAATTTAGTTGTGTCTATATAGTGTGTATATATGAAATAAGGACACATGGACCAACACCATGCTAAGGCTATTACTTTACGGCATTAAGACGACCTCCAAATCAAATGAAATATTGCTAGGGACCTTCTTTTGACTCAAGGGTGGTCGTGTAGAATTTTCAACCATTTTTTGAAGGCCCCAAAACCTAAAAAAAAGGCACATAATAGTCTTTGTTTTGGGGTTTTAGAGGGTTGTTTCAGACTCCATCATGTTTCTCTTACGTGCTTTTTGTGGCGCTAGATTACCCGACGCTCAGTTTCAGCCTCTAAGGACAAGTTTGGTTCCGTCTATATTGTGTTTATATCTAAAATAAGGACACATGGACCAACACCATGCTTAGGCTGTTACGGCATCGAGACGGCCTCTGAATCACGTAAAATTTTGCTAGGGACCTTCTTTTGACCCAAGGGAAACCATGTAAAATTCTCAACCATTTTTTTTCTGGACGCTGAAATCCTAAAAAACAGTGAATTATAGTCTTTTGGTTTCGTAGGGCTATTTATTCTTTGTTATGATTTAGCCTTATGTATACCTTTTGTGACCCTAATTCCCTTTATAGAGTGTTTATTTTCGAAGTAAGGACACACGGACTAATGCCAAGCCAAGGCTATTTCCGTGCGTGACGGACTCCAAATCACTTGAAATTTCGCAAGGGAACCTCTTTCAAACCAAGTGATACCATGTAAAATTTCCGACCATATATTTTTTCGGACCTTGAAATCCTAAAAAATGGTGCATGTCCAACTGTAGCATATCCAATTTAGCATTCTCAATTTAGCGTGTGACCATCCTTATTGTCAAAATAAGTAACCCTTTATTTTTCAGATGAGTAACCCTTTATTGAAAATTAGGACGGTCACACGCTAAATTGAGAATACGGCGTGTTGTATGTAAGACTGTTGTAATGCAATTGAGAATCCTTGCAACAACAACTCAAGAGCAAAGTATGACCAAATTGAATATGTTGAATCGAAAAAAATTCACTGACATCTTGCAGGACTTTTGAACAGGCTATCGCACACCTATCAAAAGTAAACCAAACGACACTAACTAATGTAGCTAGGGTAGTAAGGATCGAATCCTCAGGGAAGCAGTTAAACTCTATTAGTTCTAAAAAGCTTAAACTGTGTAAAGAGCCTTGGTCGAGAAGTATTGACTAGCTAACTGACTATTGACTAATTACTAACTAATTACTGGAAATGACGAAGAATTAAACCAATAAACTAAGCCTAGGGTCATTCGGGTCACCAAGAACAACTAATGGATTCACTAACAAAGATCGTTCAATCTCACAACTATCGTCAAATTAGGGCTCACTAATTCTCTCGAATCTAGACTCCCTCGAAACTCATCTAGCGGCTCTCGCTCATGCCTAGACTAATTCCGCCTATTATTCAGTGGTCTTATTGTGGTATTTTTACCTCTCGGCATCAAATTCAACAATTACCAGAATTACAACTAAATCTGCGCACAATTCAATTGTAAACAAAGAAACCAATAATAGGAAATTGACTACTAATTATGGGATTGAAACAACCTAATTTAATTAGTCCATCGATTGATCAAGGTTTCCCTAACCCTAGAAATTAGACTACTCACTCATAATTATGAAAATCAAAACAAGAATAGTTGTAAAAACCCTAATTGAATTCATGAAGTAATTGATAACTAAACTAATTATCATAAACAAAAATAACTAAATTAATTAAACTAGAAAGACTAAAAAGCATAAATTAACTAAAATAAAGAACAAAACCAGAAGAATTACCAAATTGAAGAACGAATCGAAGACTTGAATTGAATTAAAGATCAAAGTTATGAACAAACCCTAATTTCCCCTAATTTAATTTGAGAGAAAAAGTGCTTAATTCTATATCCTAAGAGAGTAATTCTAAATTATGAAAAGCATAAGTTGTTTTGCCTAGAAAACCGTGCCTAATGTACCCAAGTTGGGCTTACAAAGCCTAAGTACAAAGAAAATAAAAGACGAATAAAAAGATCGGGAAAAACGTCTGATGCGGGCGCATAGGAGATTCATGCGCCCGCATCTGACCTCCAGAACGCCCTCTAAAGCTGAAATCTTGATTAAATGCGCCCGCATGTGTTATTTGTGCGCCCGCATATGAACCTCAGAAGCTTTATTTTGCTTCCTTTTCTTCTTATTTCTTCATAAGTTCTTTAAGGCTTGTTTTACACTTCTTGACACGCATTTCCATGCATCTTCATTCTTATCCCGTCTAAGCTTTCCGGCTTCGTTCCGAGCCTCGGTTTTCGTGCCTGAAATTACAAAACATACCAAAACCGAGCATAACAACCGTGGATGATAAAAATCAACTAAAATGCTTTAAAATTGCCGGAAATTAATCAAACTTGACGAGACACTTCAAATTAGCTAAAGGACATCGAATGAGCTAAAATAAAGCCAGATTAACAACTTCTAGGCATAAAATTGGCTCGAAACAAGGGAAAAACACTATAAAAACCGCACATATCAACTTTCTTATTCAATTGAATAAATCACTAGTATCTTGCAAAACCAATTAAAGACGTGCGAAAAGACATGCATGGTTACTATAAAATATCATTTAATGGATCATCAATCATCAAACTATTGAAATCATCCATGATGATTCATATAGCTATACATGGTATTGAAATCAATGGCAACAGTGGAAAACAAAGTTTGAATTTCAAGGAGAGAGGATGACAGAGATTCTATTTGATTTATTTAACCTCTATTTTTAATTATGTAATATAAATCATAAGGTGGCCACACGATCAGTTGACTGTGTGACCAGCCACATATAAGAATTTGTTATTGCCTTGAAAAATCATTATAAGTCCCTTTTTTTTTTTTTGTAGTTATCACGACTTGTGGTTTAGTAGCTTCCTACTATATATGTATCATGCCTTGAAAAATCCTTTATGTTATAGTTACATTAAACCAATATCTACGAAAGTTATAAAATTCAACTTTAAAAATTTATGAAACAGACAAATTTGATAATTCTAGCTGATGACCAAATTACTAGTTTAATACTATTTCTCATTATCTTTATGAAAAAAAAAGGACCAATGTTTAACAGCCGAGGAGCCCTATAAATCACTGTCACACACACACAAACCTAAGTCAATTGTTTCGATAATCTATCATCATAAGATGAAGGCATAAAATCCGACATCAAGATGAGATTAAATCATCAAGTTTGCAGTCCTTGGTGAAAAGATTAGCATTAATCTGCTCGCCCACTAACATCGTTGTCAAGAAAAAACAAAATGAACCACTGCTCATCTTATATCATATATATAGTACAGATAGACACATATGATTGGGTCAGATGAAAAAGGATTTAGGGAGAATCGTAGCATAACAGAGACATACATATTCTGCTATTCGAGAAAACAAATCCAACTAAAATATTTTATAAGTAACATTTTAGGACAAATTCCTGTTTTAGTATCATCCTACCCTTCCTACAAGACTACAATATCATCTACGTCAAAATGAAGCTCCCAAGTGTTTCTACAAATACAAATTGATTTGTAACAGAACCAAAATGAGAAAATCCAGCCAGCAGGCATATATACCAATTAAAACAAAGGGCACCAACAGTGAAGAGCAGAGAATGGGGTTCTTGAAAACGTTCAAGGTATGAAAGATAATTATCAGAATCACTATCCGAATCAACCCCTTGAACTCAATGCCAACAATATCTTCTTTCTCGGACCCTGAATCAAAGAAGAGAAAACACAATGTCACAGACTCGCAGGCTAAAATAAAGGTTTTCTTTTTTGTGCATATAAGAATAGAGGAGACAGCACATCAGTACAACAGCTAGGAATACAGACTAAATCTGCGCGCAATTATCACAAATTTTTCCGTTAATCACAAAATGAAGTTACGATAATCAGACTCAATCCACCAATGGGATCCCTATTAGCACTTTCTTTTTTCCATTTCTTCTATTCTGATGGAATCGTGTCACTAAATTAATATAGAGTTTCTCAGTTACTTTAGGGTTCCTAGGCCAAAAGATCTACAGGTGGACTGGTTTCTTCCCAGTGAACAACCACACTCCTCCAAGAACTATTTCTACCCTCTCTCCAACAAAAACTATTTCACAACTCTCTCCTCCAAGAGCTTATTGGAGGGAGAGTTTGTTCCAGAATTCAAGTATTTCAAATTTAGTTTACCAAGTGTAAATAAATACGTGGAATCATAACATGAAAGACTATACATGTCCATATGAAAGGGGAAAAAAATGAAAGATGTTGAGGGGAAGGAAAAATGAGTCATTGACAACATCTAAAGACGCTATACTCTTGGCAGTAAAATAGCTTGCAAATTCTCACGTAATTAATTGCTTTTTGGAAAAATGTATTAATTTTGAAATTAGACACTTAAGGTAATGGTATCCTCCCCCCCTCCCTCCAAAACACCCCTTCCCTTTAAAAAGTTTATGAATCAAACACCCCTTTACAAAGTGATGTTAATCTTGCTTCACAATGTACTTATAATGGTAGCAGCCAGAAATCCTATCATACATATTTAGAAATTAATGTAAAATGGAAAAGGCCAGCACCACAATACAGCCACTAAGTTTTCAATGCCTATTGAGTAAAACTACCATAGTGACCCACATGAATCCTTTACTTGACTAAGCAGAGGGAGGTGTACAATTGCTCTAAGAACTGCAAAACTCAACAATTGAGTTGAAATAGTAGTTGTATTTCAAATCCCAGTCCATTTTGATATTAGTTTCCAGCTTGGAGTTTAGTTCTTTATCAACCACGTTCTTTGTTCAACATCAAATCGAAGATTATATAATAATCTAGCAGTTTAACTTACAAAAACAAAACATCAAGGATCCATAAAAGGTCTTTATAAAGTATCTAGATTTTCTAGGTAAGAGACCAAATCCTAAGTCATTTTCGGTCTCCCCTACCTCATTTGAGATCTCCATAATCCCACCCTTCCACTCGTCACACCGGGGCTCCCTCAAGTCTCCGGTTCGAACATTAGAGACAGAGACCTAAGGGAGCCCTGGTGTGACAAGTGGAAAGGTGAAATCATGGAGATCTCAAACGAGGTAGGAGGAGACCAAAATGACTTGGTGGGGAGAGGTTAGAAAGGATATGAAGCTTTGAATTTACTGGAGAATAAGGTTCTTGATCGCAGGGGATATAGGAGGACAATTTATGTGGAGGACCACATGGAATGATTAATTTTGGTTCATGTAGTAGACCCCAATTTTAGGATTAAGGCTGTGGTTGGTTGATTGACTGACAAGTAAGTGACCAAATATTAGATATGTCCATGTGCCATAAGGCCCTACCCATGCCCAAGTATCCAGCAAGAGCACAAGTGAAATGAAGACTTGTAGTCTTGTAGAAACATAGGTGGAAAACTTATCTTTGAAAAGTTTGTAGGAAAGAATCATTTCTAACCAAGATTTTCAAAACGCAGATAAACACAAGAAACACAAATCAACAGCTTAATTTAAAAGGTGCAAGGCGCACTGAGGCGCAAAGGGGTCTAGGAGCTTAGGCGCAAGGAGCACTGAGGAACAAAAGGGTCTAAGAGCTTAGGCGCAAGGCAAAAGCGCAAGCCTTTCGGATAAAAGGTGCACTTTGAAAGTTGAAGAATACAAGGCAATAAGGAAATATAAACTAGCATATTAAATTATTAACCCATATATATATATTATATAGCAGTTATGAAGGCTGTGGATGATTTGAAAGAGTTGCGAAGAGAAGAAAAAAGGAAGAGACGCAACTGCACAAGGCAGTAAGCATATTTAATTATTAGCGCCTTTTGGACTGCGCTGCGCCTGCAGTGTCAGATGCGTTGTTGCTGCGCCTGTGAGCTGACCCTGTGCCTAGCCGCCTAGGCGGCACCTCGGGTGCACTTTTCAAAACACAGATCAATAGAAGTAAAATCAATGTCTATATATCATAGAGCTTAAATTTATTTTCCACCATTGCCTAAGGATCCTTTAGCAAATGAATTGGTTCTAAATCATCTTCAAAACTTGTCAAGACTAATTTGTAAATATTTAGTAAGCTTGCATCCTTGGATTGAATAATCAGCACGCTATATACATTGGAACAACAATGACAACAAGCCAGCCATCATTAAAAAACTTACCATCGGTATTCCCATGGCTTTCAGATCCTCATCATTCATGTGCTCAAGGGCTGTCATATCAACCTAAAGAACATGTCCAAAGTTAACTATATAGCCCTAAAAAAGTAGAAAGGACCGAAAACGCATGCAAGTGTTACTTACTTCCTCGGCCTGAAATGTGATAAGATACTTTTCAAGTCCCAAGGACTGAAGAAACCCATCAACTGATGCATCAACCTACAAGAAGAAATCCATCACTTAAGAGAATAGAAATAATAAGCCTTTGTCTAAATGTTCTCCGTTTTTGGCAAAATAGTTGACAAATGACTTGGGGAAAATCTTATAGATATTAAAAGATTATAAATTGAAAGAAAGATTAACAGTAATGCTTATGACCGCAATCAAAATTAGGAAAACAGCATATGTGGCAAGACACTTGAGCAGTTTACAGATCAAGTTCATATAAGGAAATACAATAGTACCTTCTGCTGTGTCTTCTTCCTTGAAGTTGCATTGGAAGCTTTCTTATCTGCTACAGGTGTGGCAACAATGACACTTCTCCTGGCAGGTTTGGCAGCCTCAGGTTCAGGTTTGGGCTTTGGGGGGTCCTTATTTACTGGCTGTGAATGCATTGATCCAGACAATTTTTCACGCAGATCCCGAACACCACCACCTTGAGTACCTTGCTGGCTGCTTCTCCTTTGAAGCTTTAAACGAAGATCACCACCACCAAGCTTGCGCACTTCAAGGCCAATCGACAGAGTCAATCCCAATGTCGTCTATAAAACAAAAATCAGGAAACTTAGTACTATGTAAATATCTGAGGTTATTCATACATATTTGAGGCTGTGCATCTTCGTATAGATCATGCTCCCATTTGTCATCGTGCCTTTGCCTGCAAAAATGAATAGAAACAATGTCAGGGGGTTATAAAAAAAACACTCGTTGAGTACTGGCATGCATCAAAGTTGAATTATAGACTGACCATGCTATATATATACATATATACATGTTTATCTAGGCATAAACAACAAAATAATATATAGTTCAGCATATTTATGCAACATGCATGGATGCATCAGTAACTAAGAGCTGTATTATGATGTATATGGTTAACTAAATCACAACCAACTGTTACAACTTACAAGCAGGCTAAGCACATAATGGCAAAGTTGAATTCCCAAATTTACATACTTGACTCAATGACTCTATCCAACAGCATAAATTATAGCAGGCCAATAGACAATGGGAGCAAATAGAGTCCAACTGTCCAAGACTTCAACAGAATAAGATATTAGGAATAGACCAAAGTAAAATATTTGTACAAATGGACTTTGTGTGCACCTCCCAGACGTTATGGTGGTTCTGGAAGCTTAAATTCTAGTTCAAACGTAAGATGAACTCATTTGGAGTCAGAAATTCAGAATTGGGGTTCCGTGATAGCACCAATAGGCTACCTTCCCTTTCTTCCCCTCAATTTTCCCATTAACTCATATAGGGAGGCAATATATCACCTCTAATACTTTCCCTTCCCTTCTCGCCTTTCCTTATTTCAGTGTGCATATAAAGTAAAGCGCTAAATCAATTCAATAATAATAACTAAATAAGCCTATGATATATACCTAGAAACCATGTCTGTCATCATGGACCATAAAAAAATATGTTATCTGACGGAGCATTACCATATCAAAATAGGAATCACCTCCCAGATTCTACTAATAGGATCCATTGATATGAGAGAAAATCTAGCACACAACTACCAACTCAATGCTCTCTTATGCAAATAAGTTGCGTCATCAACTAACTAAACTCGGGAAAAACAAAGTAGACAACAAAAACGATAGAAAATGTTAACGAAGATAAGCATTAACCATGAAGCTCCATATACCAATCTCTCCACAACAAATAAATGGAATAAACACCTCGATTTCAATGAAGAGCACAAAGCCCCAAATCTTCCAAGTATAACAGCTGCACAACCTTTAATTAGAGCACTACATGTTCTAAGTGTTGCTACACCTTTTCACAACATCATTATGCCAAATCTTCCAAAACTACTCAACGAATTATGCATTTTCCATCACTAGTTCTTCAGGCAAACACCAAATCATTTTACACAGAACATGAAGCAAAAATAACCAAGAAACCCTTGCATTGAAACCTGCATATTACACATTATTCACTCAATTCTTAACCTTCAAAGTTCAAACACACTAGCAAAGCTTCGCCCCAAATCTCAAACCCTAATTTCTAATCACCAATGTAAACACACTAAAACAATAAAAAACGTTAGCAAAAAAAAACAGCATTAACCATGAAGCTCCATATACCAATATTGGCAATATACCATCCTCTCCCCAAAAACTAAATGGAACAAGTACACATGGTAATAGCACCTTGATTTCAAGAAGTACACATACCCCCAAATCTTCCAAGTATTACAATACCTTAGACTAGAACACTTCATGCTCTAGGCGTCGCTACACCTTCTAAGAACAACTTTAGGTCAATTCTTCCAAAACTAATACTAGAATCATGCAATTTTTATCATTTATTCTTCATGCAATCGACGAATCACTTCACACATAACATGAAGCAAAAACAAACAAGAAATCCTTGCATTGAAACCTGCATTCCACACATTATTCACTCATTTCCTACCCGTTAAAAACACTAATAACGCTTTGTCCCTAATCTCAAACCCTAATTTCCACTCACCTATGTAAGCAAACAAATTAACCACAAAAATTCAAAATTTCTTCCTTCTTCCAATTCTACTATCGCAATAACTCCACAAATTACAAATAAAAAATTACTTATTCATCGAAAACTTCAACTTCTCCAGCATCAAACAATCAACTAAAGGTCTAAAACCACGACTATAAACAAGAATCAATCAAACAAATTTCAAATTGAAAAAAAAAATCGAAAGACAAATTAAGAAAGCGGCGAAATTTAAGCAGTAAACGTAAATAAAGCAAAAGAACAAACCTTTTGCCGGTGATTGATCGCCGACGAACAACATTGGAAACGCTGCCATTAAGCCTATCTTTAATTGAAGGCTGTGAATCTCCTTCTATACGATCAGCATACATGTTAGAATATGATGTCGAAAATAAATTAGTTAGCTAAAACAGTAACAAAAACCCTAACCCTAGAAATTGAATGAAAATTGATTTGATTTGATATTTAATTTGGGGAAATTGGGGAAAAAAAGGAAGAAGAGCAAAAGGAGTGGGAGATTGGAGAGAAAGAGGGGAGAGATATTTTGCTGAAGATTTGCTGCGCTTTTTAATTTTTATTAGTCTTTTCAGCAGACACTAGTTGGAGGTTTTTGCTCAATTTTTTTTAACTCGCTATAAATTGTTAAATTGTAATTAAAAAATAGAAACACGAATTATAGGAAAAGTATGGAATAAAAAATAATTAGAGAATCAATAGAAAAAAAAAATAGATTACGGAGTTATAATTTGTGAATGTAACATAAAAAAGCACAATTAGTGTAATTAATGTTTAAATTGAAAATTTATTTTCATTTTTAACACATTACCCATCGTCATAGTGAGTAATTAATAATTTGTGAATGTAACAAAATAAACACAATCAGTGTAATTAATGTTTGAATTAATAAATTATTTTCATTTTTAACACCTTACGCATCGCCTTAGGGGAATAATGACTATAACTAGCATCTTCCTAGAACAAAATACTAAGTACATTTTTATGATGAGTGAAATTTTGCATTTTTAAAAATAAAATCATGCGCTAAACAATCAATAGTACATGAGTTAAAATGATTCATAAGTATACAATTTCTTATCAAAGTGCGGATTTTATGGACATTGTTAGACACTATTAGCAAAATAAAAGAGGAAGAGTCCAAAGTTGTCCAATATGCCTTTGTTAAGAAGACCAACTTATATTCACATTGATCAATAGATACCAACTACAAAGCAAAAACTATTATACACCCGAGTGTACCTATAAACATGTAAAATATTTTTAAGTCAATTGAGTAAGATATACTTATTTCCTAGACTATTTCAATTAGCCATTGTGGTTTCGAATAAGCTCATAAATCATGAAAAGTTATGTTAGTTCCATCCTTTATCTAGGTGACTATGTGAGAAGGTTGTCAATCTCATAGTCATACTACATATCTAGCTACCAATTGTGCAGAAAGTTGGCCAACTCTATGCATTAATACAGAGTAAAAATATAGTCCATACTCCGTAGTACATGTGACGTGCAATGTAATACGGAGTAAAAGTAATTGAATTATAACTATTCCATTGTACAACATCTAAATAATAAAGTAGAGCAGGGTAAACATCACGAACCCACAAAGTAATACATGGTACTTCGTTCAATATATACAGCTTAAAAGAAGCTATGGTTACAGAAATAACGTGGGGAGTGTAATACAGTTCCTCAAGTATGCATTCATTCCTGGTTACATACAACTTAGGATTATGCGACAACTACTACAAATACAGCTCTGAGTTAAGCCTCTCTGTATAACTTGTCTTTTGTCATGACTCTTGACCATCCTGGTCCATGCACTTCAAGGCAGTTCAACAGACAGTAATCCAAAAAAAGGATTTGTTATTGCAGATTGCAATGCAGACATGGCTGAAGTTAGTGTCTCCATGTCTACCTTTTCCCGAGGAAGATGTAAGAACTGCCCCCGATTGGTCCTCTCAAACCCACAAAGTTCCAGAAACCTGATACCTCCATTCAGACTGCCCACTCTTTCCTGTAACGTATTAAGAATAGAACAAGAGACTGTTATCATCCTACACACCCAAATTCAAAATCTGTAACTGCCAAGTGCAAACAGAAATCAAGGACTCTCATTTCTTTCTTTAACAAAGCTACAGAAATTACCAATACATTGTTTTGAATCTATTGCAGAAAATTTCTTAAAACGTACTTAAGTTTTGCCCAACAACATGTTGTCAACAAACAAACACTCAAAAGGCCTTCAAGGTCATGTGCAATGGACTTATGGAGTTAGATCTTCCTAGGGTATTTCGAATGCTCAAAGAATCTTTGAAAATTTTAATGTGTGAATTTTCTGCTAGATGGAGTGCATACCTGGAAAACTGGGTTGCAGAGTCGTATATTCCTGTACTTCTCTACATCAGGATTGTTCAAGACATTTCTTATGTATATTTGAAGAGTTTGTAAAGCCTTCTTTACTCGGGCATCATCATCCTATAAAAGAGTGGTTAACGGGGCTCAAATCCTACTAATAGCAAAATGCCTGAAATCAAAACACCATGCCTCTAACCTTATGATAGCGCTTTAGACCTCGTAAACAGTCACTCAGAAGCTCAGTCTTTTTAGAAAACTTAGCAGGCTTCAACACCTACAATTCAGTTAAGAAGTTCAGCTGTGACTCTAGATGATAAGATATATAACAGTCTTTCAAGAGCAATCTGTAATCTATAGGCCAAAGATTTTGGAAAAAATAACAGCGTTTGCTACCAATCCCACAATGAGCGAAAGAAAGGGAGAGCAACTAAAAGGCAAACCTCTGTTGATTTTTTCAGTACCACATTGTCCATATGGTATGCAGGTTGCACCGAGGGAGAGGACACATGTGGTATTCCAAGCATTGCCCTTCTTTCGGCCTGCAGATCTTACCAATAATAACAAACTCATAACTAGACACATGCAACATAGAAATCCAGTAACGAAACCTTTATTTTAAACCAGAATAATTTCTCCACTTGCGGTATGTAAAAAGATCCCAAAAGGCTGAATTGGTATTTGTCTTTTGAATAGATGGCTTGAAGAAATCTAGCCATCTCTGAGAAACCATATTATGAAGTTCTAAATACAAGTTGAAATGCATTTTTGTTAAATTTCATGCTGATAAAGACGGTGCCATAATTTGGTAAAACAAAAGTACAGAACCATTTTTAGATCTGGCAGCAGACCAAGAGAATAGCTTGCTTGTCTTGCTCAAAAGATGAATTCTGCTTCACAAATTTAGAGGTAGACCTATTCATTTGCCAAGCAGTGAATGCAAGTAAGCTTATCACATGAGCTACTCAGGTCAGTTTCAGGTTGATTTTAAGGCCAACCATATCCGTGAAGGATCCAAGCCAAAAGGTGTGTTATAAAACCTTAAAATTTCAGACATATATAGATTGGAATAAGTCAGTTTTCAAAGTAGCTTCTGTAACAGGACAGACTAAGATGTGCTTCTTCCTCTTCAAGTTCAGCGGGATAGATATTTGAACTTTCTATTATATATCGATAGACCAAGCATCAAATAATTGCATCTCAGTATAGCTCTATATCTGAGATAAGAAACTACCCTTCACCCAACTTTAACATTAATATAGTCTTTAGTAATACATCTATATTAAACATCTGCAGGAAAAAATGCAACTATTCTCAACTTAATAACCACTTTCCCTCCTGTAATTACCATACTTTTTATCACAAAGAAAATTGCAATCATTTGCACTTTAATAACCTCTTTCCCTCTGCCAGCTTTAAGAAAAGCAACTTATCTCATCAACAAAGGCATCATCCCCGTAGTAAACAAGATGATTAATCTCAGAAAAATAGGATATAGATGTCCATTACTTCTGATGCCAATCATCAATTCTCTCAAAGGACCATGTATGCAGATAATACTCATGAACAAAACAAAATATAATAATTAGAAGCAATACTTTGTAAAGTTCGGTAGGAAAAAAAGAAAAAAAGATGACTATGGTATGACTCAATCAGGCTTAGGAATCTCTAATCAAGGAAAGACATAGCATGCTGGAATGGACAAACACCTTATCTGCTTCAAACTTTTGACGTATTTTCTCCCTTGCTTTTCTTTCCTCTTCTTTATCTGCTTCTCTTAAAGTTATAATTCTGCAGAAATAGAGGATGCCAGAGTCTAAAAAGGCACTCAGAAGATGTTCCTTTACATAGTAGCCTAGTAGGCACAAGCAATATATTTATGACCTAACTAGTTCATGAGTTACCTTTTTCTTGCATTTTCTTCTGCAATTTGCTTTGCCTCAAGAATTCTCTTCCCAGCTTGAATCCTCTCCTGCAACATCAGACATTTAGCAATGCAAATACCAGATAATTAAAAAATCCTTTGAGAAGACAAAACTCTACAGCATTGCTGACAAACAAAAGGACTGGTAATGCCTCCATTGCATGTGAAATCTGATCAGTATAGTGATCTTGTGTCTTTACAACACATTCATCACTTTTATATTGGAGCATTTCTGAGACCCACTGTACTATCACTAGTCCATTTTGAAATTAGGCAAGCAATAACTCATGGGTAACATCAAAACATTCGAAAAGGAATGCTCAATCCATACTAATCATTTCATTCATCCCTTTTATATATTGGAACTTTTTTGAGACCCACTGTACTATGAGTATCATCAATCCATTTTGAAATTAGGCAAGCAATAACTTATAGGTAAAAACAGAACAATCAAAAAGGAACGCCCAATCCATCCTAGTCATTTCATTAATAAGTATTCGCAACAAATAATGTTGTCACATATGTAATTTAAGCAGCTGGCTGGACTCCACATAGGCAACATTTCTGAATTCTATGCCAAAATGTATTAATTAATTTGCATGAGCATTCATGCATCCACTACAGTACATGTATGAACTCAACGTCAAAGTTTTACAAAGTTTGTTGCAGTATTATCTAATTTTGGATATATTGGCCCCTTCATGAACACGTTAATAACATTAATGTTAATTAATTCATCTATCATTATACCAGCACTTGATACATCAATGTAGATCAATATATGCACACTGGATAATCCTCTACAGAAGAGAAAGACTAACGTAAAGAAAAAACTACTACAACAAAGAGATATGTTAGTATGATTAAACTTTGTAGTCAATTGAAAAAAAAAAACTAATATAACCTCTTCGGCACCTATATTCATTAGTTCATTCAATAGTGACCTAAGAGAAGATTAAAAAAAAAAAATGTTGCTTATGGAAATCAATGAATGTGTCAAGTTGTGAGAATGTCAATATATATATATGTAATTTACCTTTTCCCTTTCTCTTTCTCTTTCTCTTTCCAGTTCCTTCTCCTTCGCTTTGCTCAATTGATTAGACCCATTCCTTAAACTGAAATAGGGAAGTAATGTCAATTTAAACTTTGAAATCTTGTATATTTGGGTAAAGCTCTTTAATTTATCAAACTTTGAAGAAAAATTTGATTAGCAAAGGTAAAAAAATCTAGGCAGTTTCAACAAACAACCTCAGTTTATGAGCCCTAATCTTCACTCCTTCTGTGATAGGAAATGGTTTGGGAGCATCCAAATCAATATCTACCGGTACCTGCATGCAATCAAAAGGTTACAAGTTAAGCATCATAGATTCACAATGGACATAATCTCGTAGATCAATGAACTTTCGTCAATGCTGATCAATTTTTAAAGCAAGAACTCAAATTCACCCAAAATTTACTGTGAGAGTAGAATTAATTTGTGATTTACAATTACATACTTCTAGTACATGATCAAAAGTTTTAAATGGTGCACCATAAATTACAGCTTCGATCAGCATATTAACCTAATGGACTAATGGTAAATTGGTAACCAAGAAATACACAAGCAGAAAAGCATGTAAAAGAAGACATGAAAGGGCATATAACAGAATACAACTTCAATACATGTAGCACCAGAAAAAAGTGAGCAAAGTGACAGCTCATAAACACAGAATTTTGATAGAAGTTATAAGCTTATATGGGCTAGTTTTTGTCAAGTGACCTATCTTTCGTGGTCTTTATTATTTTTCTGGAGGAAGCCCCAAGGGAAACTAATAATCATTGCTCGGAATATCATCGACTAACAAGATAGAAACACGCGGCGAAAAATTAGACAAACAAGCTCTACTACCAAAGACCTATGTGCTATGGCAATTGTATAAGCAAGAATCAATAGTTTTTCACGAAGCCTTAACAGAATAGCAGTGCTACATGTACCTACACTGAGAAAATTGAAGAAAATGAATCCCTGAAATACATAACTTTTTGTCCAACATAGCAACAATATAACTCTATGTTTAACATAATTATGAAACATATCAATCCCGTACCAGAGGCATCTGGTCAATATCGGAGTCATTCTCATGATTAACCATCCAATCAATAGCATCTTCTAGACTAGTATTTCCTGGGAGAAAGAAAATAATATGATAAGATACTTAAGACATCATATATGTAAGCTTGAAAATTCCTAAAAGAGTTGTGATGTTTAAATTAGATATACGACACCAAAAGCCCACAAAACTCTGAGTTCAATTCAGAGCTTAAAAACTACGTCCGCCCTTACAATATCCAACCCCATTTCATTGTTAGTAGAAAGAACAGGTAATTACCAAACAAACAAAAGCAAGACAGATCAAAAGGCATCATTTTAAATCATACTTCATACGAAAAACTGAAACAATAATAGTCGAAATTTACAAACAAGCAGCTTCACTTGCACTCTTGCAGACTCTTTCAACAAAAAGCACAATTCTTAACATGAATGCACATCAAGTATCGAAATCATCGAACAAATTTGCAACATGATGCACACTGAGTATTGAATTAATGCCCAATAAAGCCAACAGAATAACAAAAGAACAAAAGTTTCACCAGAATAGTGAAGTGCCCTAGTAGCACAACCGGGCGAAAATCCCATCTCTTGTAGTTCTTCCAGCAATCTCTTGTCTACTTCAGGTGCAGCCATTTCTGAAACAAAAACTACTATCAGATCACCTTCTACTTATTCATATTTAAGACATTTTTGCAATAATTAATCACTTAATCAAGAAAATTAACACAGCTTTTATTCATTGATAAATATTAAATTATCATTACAAACAATGAAGATCAATAACCCTAATTTTAATCATATTCTTCAAATTAAAATCAGCAATGATTGCAATTACCAAATAACAAGAATAATCTTAAAAAAAAAACCCTAATTATAAAATTCAATCATAAAAATTCAAAAAATTGAACCCTAATATTTGTGAATATATATTAAATTCAAATCTTATTCATAAAATCAAATCAAAGAGAAAAAATAAACAAATAAATTACCAAATGAGATAAAATCGATGTAAAGATGAAGAGAAATAATAAGAAATGCAACATTGCGAAAGAAGAGGGTTGTTTATAGAGGAAAAGAGGTTGAAGATGAAGATATTGATGACGTTTTCGAAAAGAATTCAGAAGAAGAAGAAACATTTTGGGGGAGATTCTTCGAAATTGTTTGATTGAATTGTTGTTGAAGTATCGAATAGAAAACCCTAGATCAATCAATTGCTCTACTTCTCTTACTAACTTCATTCATTCTTCTTCTTTCTAATTTTGATTCCAAATTTATAGGTTTGGGTTATCTATTGGCGCTAAGAAAGGCATTTGCATTTCTACTTATCGTTGCCAAAAAAAATTGTTAAGGAAAATTTCTCTTTTAGGTATTTTATAATTGGGTCAATTCAATGAAATACCATTAATTGGAATTTATTATGGAGTAGAATATTAAATTTTATGTTAATGCGATCCAACTAAAACAACTAATTAAAAAGTAACAATACTTGATGTATGTGTACACCAAGTGTATGTGTAGTCTTTACCGTTAGATAAGTTAGTGTTACTTAGCAATTTTCATCATTTTACTTTCTAGACATCTGATAAACCAACTTACAAGTTGGATTATTGGTTGAGTCTCTAAAATCTTATTTTGGGTTCAAGGAGTGGTATCCACGTCAACATTCGATAATTAAAGGCCTTAAGCTTAGTCATACTAATCACTTATTTTTGATTTGTGAAACTTATATTCAACTACAAATCAATCCTTATATTTCCCACAAAATTTTTAATATTTTTCAAAGAAATTGAAAATATGAAACATTTTTTTAACAATAAAAGCTTGTCCGATTTTCTTTCCTTATTACAACATAAAACTATATGAATCGACTTCGCTCTTATTTACGAGGTAGGTCAAATTTGGAACAGTATTGGACCATTAAACTCATAAAAAAAAAAACTCTTGGCCCAGCCCAAATCCTATAATACGGGCTACCGGCTACCGCTAACACTCAACTAATCAACGAGTAAAAAAGGAGGGAAGTGGAATTATGTAGAATCAACAACAACAATTACATACACTATTTCACAAGAGACTTCTAGATAGCCGTTAAACCCTCCAAAATCATTATTCCAACTCCAAATTTCCTCCACTTTACAAGAAAGATCACTTACAAAATGGAAGAAGAAAATCAACAAATCAATAAAAAAAGAAAGATTGAAAACACCCAATTCAACAACAACAACAACAACAATAATAATGATTCCAAATTATCACCAACAAGAAAGTTCATAAAAATGTACTGTCCAAAATCAGCAAAAACAGCAGAAATAATAGCATGGGAAAATCAAAGACTAGATTTAGGCAGCATTTCTCGAATATTCGGAATCGAACCCGTGACCTTGAGATTAAATGGGCATTTGATAAGCAGAGGAGTAGACATGATTGCGTCATCAGTTACATGGAAGTCACTTGTTTCTTTCTTTTCTTCGAAAGGGTTGTCAACTGGTGTTGATTCTTCTGGTGCTCTTCTTGTTGATGGAAAGCTCTTAAAGTGTGGTACTAAAAGTATGTGTTTTGTTTTTAACTCTGTTTTTTTTTTAGCTTATGTTGTTGTGTTGCTTCGATTAGTTTTGGTTATTAATGGAGATATGTAGATTCGTATTTTGAGTTTGAGAGGGTAAAAGTTTGATACATTTTACGGCGTGTTTGGGTGCTTTTATAATTGGAAGTGATATACTGATATACTGGTATAACCAAAGAATTTGTAGATAATTTTGTATATAAAAAGCTTATACTGATAAAGTGATAAGCTATGTTAAATGGATGATTCTGTAATTGGTTATGAGAACACTGTTCTTTTGTGAATTTTCATTATCATCCGTTACCAATTTAGAAGTGGAGTTGTCATTTTGAGAAAAAATGTACACATTTTTCGAATTCTTGAATTTCGCTTTACATGTGAATTAATGAAATGCTTCAGAAAAAGTTTTGAATCTTGTCATCGGCATCAAAACTTGACAATGTACTTGGCTAGCGACTACTAGTGGGGAGTGCAAGAGTTCTTCTCGAGCTAAGGTCGAAGAATATTATTAACATGGTTTAACCTATAACCAGGAGGACATGATCCGGAACCTGAAGCTGAGAATGGAAAAAATTGTGTTAAACAGATTGAGGAAATTGGGAGAATAAATCAAAATCCGCTCATTGAGGCGATTAGCTTACCAAGCAGTAAGAAATTGAAAGAGAGCAACAATGGTGAGTTTAATTTTACTAGCTTGATTATATTTTTGTAATGTTCCTTTTAAGCTATAGATTGTATTGCTACTGTCAAAACTGATGCAAAGACCATGCTTCTTGCAGTGATTGAAACGGAAAGTAAGGCGGCTGATTGCAGTGACGCTGGATTAAAAAGGAAAAACTGGATTGATAATTTTAGTTCCTTGATCAAGAGAGCTAGAATTGATGGAAGATATTCAAATGAATTTTCACAAGGTATGAACACGTTGAGGAAGCACACCTTGCAAACATAGGATATGATCAGCTGAAGTTGGTAAAAAAATTTAGCAACTCACCAGTGCAATTTCTGCCTGATTTGCAGGTGTGGAAGAAAGAGAAGGTTGCATTACAAAACAGCGCTGCTGCTATGATATACACGACACTGTGAAGAGAGTGAGAGAAGACGAAGTCTCAACATCATCTTCCAAGAGAATGCGATGAAGAAGGCTTCTTTTATTTTCGCCTCTGTTACATTAGGGATTAGCAGCATCTATAGGTTTTTTGGTAGTGTATTGTGTATCATCTCCACAGGAAAGGTGACAGGCAACTACCATTTCTGCTAACTTTAATAGTTTAACATAGTCTTCACAAAGGAGTTAAGTGCTCTGCTCAGGCCAGAGCCCATCATATGCTTGGAAATCAATGTTTCTTGTTCTATATGATTACAACATGGCAAAGAATATGATTTCACCAACATCATTGAACAAATGAACAGGCTCTGAAATCACAGTCGAAATATAATTTTCTTTTATTCTGTCATTTGAAGGATCAAGCTCACATTGATAGGCCCCGAAAAAGCTCAAGGGATCTAAAACAGTTTACACCCACAAGAAAAATAACATGGTATTCCAGGTAATACATTATCATTCTGATTGATAAGTCGGTTGACACATCCAAAGAAACTATAAGTACATTTCATCCTAAGCTGAGAGAACTCTAATAATCAACTTGAAATTTGAAAATACATCCCATTTCTAGCTGCAAAATTTTACGATGGGTGAAGCTTCAAGAAGAAAAGACCACGACAAACGTATGATAGCAATTCTGAGTAACAATAACATCACGCTCATATCCTCATCGGTTGATTGGGGTGTGCATCCGCTCAACTATCTGGTTCACGGCATCACGAGACATTACCAAAGTGTCATGCAGCAAAATGCTATAAACATTCAAACCCTGAAAAAGGCATACAAGCCGTCAGTGTATACAGGCATCAACAAAGTCATTATATATACTAAAATCTGAGGCTTAACCAGAAACCAGCCAAAGCACAAAGCTCCACAAAAGAGATCTCTTAATCAACCCTCCCCCACCCCCTTATTTATATCCTTTTTCAAAAAAGAAAGTCATTCCAAGCAAGTTCTATATCTGTGGATCTAGAAGAGTGGAAGCATCATGAGTTTCCTATGTTTTCAAAGTTCCACATACAAAAAGGATAGAATGCAGCAACTTACAATCGAAGGCAACACGTTAACATAATGTACGTTCTGCGTAGCTAGTTTTAACTTATCATTGATTGGACCACCATCAACCACCAGAAATTTCTTTGAGTCCTCCATCAAGTTGGCCCAAGTAACAATGTTCTTGGTCTTGTGAGACGGGACCTCCAGATTATCAAAAATCAGAAGCTACACAAAACCAATCTAATTAAAGCATATTTAGGTGAATAATAACTTGATAGGATATTAAAAGAAAATATAGCTCTTTGACAAAGAAAAGCAGTGAATTTTATGCACAAGCATTTATAAACCTGGGTAGAAAAAACGCTAAAAAATGAACCAAATGATGTCTCTTTTGATTTTTCTCTGTCCCTTTTTTTTTTTTGGGGTTGGGGTGGGGGTGGGGGGGGGGGGGGGGGGGGAGGGAGTCAAATAAAAGTATCGAAAGTGGAGAATATGTGGTACAGAATCTTCTTCTTTCTCAGTCTTCTCATGTCTCTTCTTTATCTCTCTCGCTTTCTCTCTTCCTTTCTTTTCCACCTCTCTGTTTTGTTTTATGAGGCTACAACATCATTGCCTGCTGTTCTACAAACATTTTTTTAGCAATACTATACTACAGCATTTGGGTTTGCAGTGATTGATTATTTACATACTTTGTTTTTAGTTGTTCTTCCCACTTTGCCCATATCACTCTCACAATAGCATTCCGAATGCGAAGAACTTTTACTAATATGAGATATTGCTTTATCTCTTAAACTAATTGATATGGTTATATTATCTATATATGTAGGGCTTTTAAAAAATAAATCGATTAGTTGTATTTGAACATGCCTTGCATGAAGCTAAAATCTTATGAAACTATTATATCGTTGAACACAAATTAACATCTAAACCTATACGTGATGTTATTATTTTGTGTGCACATTACATCCAAAAGGTGCACACCTTTGTCTTGTGCCTAGCCTCTAGAGGACTGATACACTTGGCGCCTTTTTATTCCTCGCGCCATTTAAAGAATTTAAATCAAGTCCAAAAGGTCGGATGTAAAATGCAGGCATTCGAAAGATGATGGAAGAGCAAAAAAGCTTATTTGTTGCAAAGACTTGAATCAATTGTCATATGCATGTTGAGTGCATCATGTATGACAGTATGATAAATGAAGGGGTCATACCTTTCCTTCTGCAGCACGAGCTGACAATGCACATTTTAACCCCAATCGCCGAACCTTTTTGTTAAGTTTAAAGGCATGACTACGTGGTTTAGGGCCATGCATGGTAGAACCTCCCCTCATCTGCCATTTCACATTTTAATTATTTTACGGCACTGCTACTAACATGGTTAAGTTAAAAAGAAAAAAGAAGCTGAAAAATGGAACAGTTAACAGAGTATATCATACATGAGGTGAACGTAGTGAACCCTGCCTCGCTCGACCAGTACCCTTCTGTGGATGTGGCTTTTTCCCAGTTCCACTAACCTCACTGATTGTTTTAGTGGAATGAGTACCCTGAAATCAACACACAATACACTGTTTAAGGACATCTATTGAGCTAACCATATGTTCCCAGTCATAAAAGATAACACCGAAAATAGATCAATACTTAAAGGTGAAGTCAAGATCAATTATTAGTCATTGCTAAATTGAACATATACAAAACTTCAGATCAGCGAACATCTTGATCATATTATGCAGTAGAAGCCAACACAAAGGAAGCTTGTTTTACTACCTTCTTAATTGAACATAGTTATAACTTATAAGCCACAACTCTCTTCAAACCGCATTCATAATAAATTCCTATAGAACTTTAGGTGTTTATAAAACAAAGTATTATTAGTCATTATATAACGGAAATTCATTCAGATTATGACAAAGTAACTATTCAGTGCCTCTACAAAACATCGCAAGATACATTTCATTTTCTTTATATCTTTGTTTCTTTTCATAGCGCTCTTCTTCTTTTTCCTTAAGAGGGATAGTGGGAGCAAAGAGCAACCGAACAATCATTTAAATGCAGAACATAGGGATCATCAATTACCTGTTGACGCTTTGCAAGCTGCCATCTTACAACTCTATGAACAATGTCTTTTCTAATTGGTACATCAAACACATCCCCAGCTAATGTCATTAGTCCCTTATCTTCCATATTAAAATTTGTCACAGGGATTACCAGATCCTGGTAAATTCCTACACAAACAACACAACAAATCAGCACTAGCATAAAGCTTTAGACTTCCTGAACTCATCATATGATCATTATTAGCAATCGTAAAACCTTATCACATCTCATTACCATGGACCACAATACCACAATGATAGCATAAGATCATTTAACATCAATTACCAAGAACACACAGCATTTATTACAGTCAAGACTGTGTACTTCTCCATTCACAATATACATAAACCTAGGAGCATAGCATAAAGAATAGTTCAAGAAGCACACACAGTAAAAATGGTTATTGAATCCCTAAAATTAAAAAATACAACCCTCAACTCTCAATATAATGTTTGACAGAACTTCTACAGTATGATAAGTTGATAACAATCAGCAATACCTTATTTGCCGATTAATTTGCTTTATCAATTCATAATTCGCCTAAATTGGGACAAAAAGAAATGACCACACTTCACTTATCATTATTCGCAATTTGTAGTTAATTTTGCAAATTAAGTAACACCGATCACAATCATTTTATACATGTTAGATACACATCGGGAAGCCAGGCATAGTAAACTAGCATAGAGATGTCCAGCAATGTCACTTTTTCTTTATATCCTATGTAGTGGTGAAGCAACCAGAAAAAAACAGTTTATATACTTACAATTCTAGTCCAATAAGCACACTAGTGCCAGACACGCGCACACCATTCTATGAAAAACTACTGCACGTTTTACAGGTCTCAATGAAGTGATAATTGCCCACATTCATGCAGTAATGTTAGAAGTCAACACTGACCTTAAAGTCAATGAATAGTCCGAGCTATCATCGGTTAAAGGCACGCCATCAAGTGAGGGGATATTATCATTAACAGCTCAAATAGACAAGTTCAAACACATAAGCAGCACTATATTTCAACGAATACTCTATGATCATACACTCATACACCCTAATTCAAATCAGTAATATACCTTGAGTGCGATCTGGAATCAATACGGATTTCTTGGACATAAGTAACTCAGATGGAATTCCATCATCACTTGAATTTGGAGTCAAAATCGTAGTCGAAAACTTTCGACTACATGAAACACCCTGAATCAATCAAAACTCACAATGAGCAACCAATCAATCAGTCAAACAAACAACATATCATTTGTCAAAATGAAAATGTGTTCTACAAACTTAATAAAAAAAATAAAAAAAAAATAATGATATAGAGAAGCTTGATTTTGAAAAATTAGGCATTGCGAAAAACCCAGAATCAGAAATTAAACAATTTTTAACCCTAATTTTTTTTTGTGAAGTTAATCATCTTCCATCGAATTTAACCTAAATCCAATGCTTAAATCAACAGCCCTAAATTCCATGAAAATGATGAAAAATAAGCGATTTTCGAAAATTAAGGAAGAAAGAGAAAGACATACGAGGGAAGGATGAGCATGATGAGTGCGAAGGAGGTTGTGATGAAGAGCTGCTAAGATCCTCTTCGCCATGAAAACAACTGTGCTTGAGTAGTGTAAGCTGTTAAGCTTTTTCTGGGGTTTGGGGTTTAAGCAACCAAGTGTTCTTTGTGTTTCACTGAATCGTTGGGCTTTTAGTCGGGCCCAAATGGTTCAGTGACTTCAATCCTTACTTGACCAGTTGACCACTTGACCCTGTTTTTAATCTCTAAAAATTTTTATTTTGCGTAATGCGGATGTATGAGCATTTTCGTGGTCTATTCAAGTATTCAACAACTGAAATCATGGTGTCCTAAAGTGTACTTGTAGTGATGGTGAATTGGTGATACTAATTCTTAAACTATGCTTGTAAATCGTAATGACAGTAATACTAGCACATTTTTTAAAATAGTTGCAACACTTTAATAGCGACATATATTTGTATGTATTATTATTACTCGGTATTTTATTGGATTCAAACCCACGTGTGTGTATTTTTATAATACAAAATTTTTATCGCTCAATTTGCCAAATATAAAATCTAATGATCGAAATGGTAGTGGATCTTGGTGTCAGATTTGTGCTCAACAAAGGCACGAATGGAAGTTGTAGTTTCACCTCAACAAATAGCTGGCTTCCAGCAATTCTGCATTGCTTGATAGTTGATACATTTGTTGGTTCCGGATTATTTGTTGCGAATTGTTGCTGTATTTTCAGCGATTCTCTTTTTTTTTTTTTTTTTTTTTTTTTTTTCCAATTT
>PYUH01000221.1:2224428-2253847 GCA_016808085.1 Suaeda aralocaspica
TTTTTTTTTTTTTTTTTTTTTTTTTTTTTGCCAATGTAGGCTAAAGGGAGTTCGTTCGAGATACAAGATTTGATCTCCAGTCTATAATCTTTAATAAGTCATCTTGAGGTTACACAGAATTTGACTTTCACATCCTATGAGGCTATGATCAATCAAATGCTCGCAAAATTGACTACCTCTACTCATCTCTATAACAATCAACATTGATTTAACAACTATAGTACAAAAGAAGGGGGAAGGAAATTAACATAAAAAGGGACCTATATTTGGTGGATTCCTAGTTATCTCAAATAATATTGCCAAACTACAGCAACCAACGCAACCAACACAAACTTGAAAAGAAGCTTAGTTTTCGTTTTTGATGATGCAGGCACTGAGGAGTCCTGATGTTGTTTCAATGGTTTTCCCCTCAGTTTGGCAAAAAAGTTCCATAATTGATGAATGAGCTTGTTACCTTTCCTCTTGGCTGTGTAACACATTCAGAAAAAAGAGGGAAAGGAAAATCATTAGAAGCAGGATAAGAAAAGCAAATTCAGTAGAAAAGCTGTATTAGGTCATTCTTAACAATCACAAATATCTGAAAGTATCTAGAACAATGCCATAGGTAATTAGGTATCAAGATTGAATTGAAAAAGTGACCGCATATCGGATAACAGAAGTACTCCGTATATAAGAAAGACAAACTTTGATCAATATTAAGCTGCATAGAGGAGTTCGTGAGTCTTTTAAGGAGGAAATAAAGACTTGACACAGACAAAATTAGACCTCATGAGGGTTTCCAAATGAAAAGCACTGAATAAGTAGTTCAAAGGAATCTAATCACACAAATGATTTTGAGTTTTTGAAGTAGTAGTATAGAAGCAATTTTGTTTTCCTACTAAACAACTCAGGAAAAGGAAATGGAATGATCCTGAATCCCTCGCAACTCCCATAATGGGATTTTATAAAGTTATAATGCAGACGATGGAAGAGATTCTGATTTACAAACAAGATCATCAACTCATCAAGACACAAGTAAATACAATGCTTGAAATCAAAACAAAATAAATGCATCAACTTCTTCATGTACTGGTCTTATTTTTCTTTTTTCCTTTTTTTTATTTCAGGGATGCGGATAGTTGTTGTTGAAAGAGCACAAAAGGCAGGTGGAAATGGCTTTATATCACGGAAAACAGTAATCATCTATTTATCAATCTACCAAAGCCTTAATCCCATAGTTGGGGTCGGGGAAAACAGTATTCATCTGCAAATTAAAAATGCCAGAAAAGTATTTTCACCTTTTTCTTCCAATTGTCTTTCCTCCTCATCAGCACGCTTCCTCAGTACATTCAGTAGTGACCCAAAATATAAAGCAAATACCGTACAGGTAATTGTTAAGACATTGTAAGGCATGCTGAAGTCTGGAGTAGTTAGTGGTACAAGCAATACTTCTGTATAAGCCAGAGCAGGACTTCTCTTCTGCACTCAAATGGAATTACCAAATAAATAAACCAAAATATAACCGATCAGAAGATAATGGAAACAGGATGAATCATAAACCAAGTACAAAAGCACTAAAGAGTGTCAGACTACCTGTAATCTTGATAGTATAGGGAACACACTTGAATCTTCAGAAAAGCTTAAACTTGAATGGAAATCAGGAAACCTGATTAGAGCTGAAGGGATGTCGAAACCTTGATTGGCATCTGGCGGATATTCATCTATGTGCAGGAATCCCTGAACAAAAAAGAATAACATAATGATGAATGTCGTTACAAATCACATATCATATGAAATAGAAAACTCAGATGTCTAGAAAACCAGTATCGCACATGCCTATGCCTCCTAGCAACTCCCTTTAAAACAAAGGGGCTTTGAGATCAGACTTTTTGCCAAGATCCAAGTATCAGGAGTTGAAGACACAGATCTCTCAAACCAAAAGGTTAAAACAAGCATGTAACGCTGTCTGAAGATGAAGTAAAACATCAAGGTACTTTCATCACTCAGTAACTTCGTCACAGAAACAGAAAAATGGGCAGTGGCTCTTCAGAAACATTCAAACAGAAACCAAAGCATTTTGTCTCTAACCCCAAAACATTCACATCTGACATCACTCAATCCTTGCGTCCACCCCAAGGGCACGGACCTACTCACCTACGGCCTTCAGATTTTATTTTCCAGCAAAACTCAGATAACAAATTGATATACGCTTCTGGCTAATCTGTTCAATTATTCTTTAATTATATACATAAATCAATTAGTTCAATTGTATGTAAATTAATAAATTTTATGTTTACTCAAGAATTACATCAGCTTATCTAGTTACTCAAGAATCAAATTTTTCAATCCATTTTACTGTTATCTGAGTAGTAAGTTAGGGGTAAACATCAGTTCATTACAATTTCCATCCACAAAATCACCCCCACCTATTCCACAATAATGTGATTCAGAAAGAACTCACGGCTACATATCATACAGAGAGATAAAAATGTACTGCGAGTCCATGCACTTTCTAGTTATCTATAAGACCATAATATGATGAGCGAAACCTATGTGAGCTATATGAGGCGTACCTTGTCAAAGTCTAAAGAAAGAGCAGCTGACTTCATGCTGCAGGGTAATGTCAAGGCAAGCTCCAATGCTCCAGGGGAAACCTTGTCTTCAGAAGGGGAAACTCGCATCTTATTGGTCACGTTAGCAGCAGGTTGAACTTGACCATTGATGTATATCCGTAATGTATGATAATACACCTTAACATACCAAGGGACAACTTGAAAAATATTGATTTGCATGTTGCATCTGTCTCCAGAAGCACCAGTGCCCACCAAATTCCGGTGGTGACCAACAGTTTTCAAAGAGATGACTATAGCACCTCTTTCATTCCCACTTCCCATCAGAAACCTATTTGCAAGTAATGGTGCTTGAGAACATGTCCATACCACAGGAAATTTCCAAGTTAGTGCTAAATCAAATGGTTTTGCATTGACAGCTTTCTCAATGACAAATATATACAAAATAGATGGCTCTTCATCTTTAAAGTTATCAACTTCTCGAATCACCTTCTCCGGGGTAGAAGACAATTCAAACACTGGATTAGTGATGGAGCTTTCAGCAATTGTAAATTCAGGATCATGTCCCTTACTTTTTAGTTGTGAGACTAAGCCTCGGTCAAGTTGAAGGTACAAATTGCTAGATTTTGCAAGAACGCATTTATTCTTAATTTGTCTTCCAAATATTGTGCTTAAGGACCAATTTGGTTGCATTCCAGAGCCAGTGGCATAGCTCTTAGCCCATCTTTGAGCCACAGGCTGGAGAACAACAGTAAGGGTTTGTTCAAGTTCAATTTTTGAATCAACACTCTTTGAACCAAAGTTACTGGATATCAAGTGCAGCCTCTGTGAATGATAAAACCCACGATAGATAGAAGGCCTATCCATTAACTCAGCTAGCCCAGCCTTATCTCGACAGGGCAATAACTTTAGCCATGGAGTCAGGTTCTCCGTGCAAACAGCTTCACGGGGCAATGAACCATACCGCAAATTGCCTGAGGATTCCCGAAATCCCCAGTCAGGCGCTGAATAAGTAGTTGAAGACTCAAGGTAGTTGATAGAAGCACAAAATAGACCCGAAAGAGTGTGAGTTAGATTTTTCCATATCGCATCAACTTGGGATGGTAAAGCGTCAAAATCAGCCCATAATTCAACCCCGGGAGGCTTTGCATTGCTACTAGAAATAGGATCGAATCCACCCCAACGTTCATAATTCCAGCGACCTTGAGTGAAAGACAGTTCCATTTCCTTTATTTGAAATTTGCGGACCTGATCAAGCAACACAATAGTCAAAAGATCTAACCAAGACCTACACAATTTCTTAAAGTAGTTTTGTTTGATACGTGCAACAAAGCAGGAACTCATGGAATATCCACCAATAGAGGTATTAAGAAATACACATTTTCTGTTTTTGTTCGAACAAGAATATAGCCAAAAACTTTCTAAGGATTAAGGCATTAGGCTAAACCAATGTCGTAGTTGTATCTACACATACAACACCTAAGGATTCATAAAGTTATCCAAAACTACAACTGTTTGGCAAGAAATGTAGTTGCTTTTATACATACAACATCTATAGATTCATAAAGTTATCCAAACAAAAACTATTTGTCAATAAATTTTGATATTTAATCATCTCCGAGATAATTGTTATCCAAATGAACTTCAAAACACAAAATTATCATTCATCAGACTCTCAGTGGCTCAATGCTCCTTCCAAGAGATAACAGTGACTCAGTGAGTTTGCATAATTTCATTACGCCTCTCATTTTGATCATCTTATTTATGAGCATTGAGCACCAATCACTCATGCACAAAGTAAACCATACAGCCCTTACAGTCAGACAAGGACTAATCAATAAACTCCACCATATAGAGTGATCCCTTGGATATAAGAGACTCAAATTCCGAAAGCAAGTATTGCTGCATACAAGATGCATCCCTTAAATGAGGTAATCGAGGAAAAACATCCGACTAATCAACATACTCCGGGAGTAAAGATACATCATCCGCCATCTCAAATCGGAAAGATGAACCAATCCTCAGAAGATGGAAAAAGGAATTTAACCCTCTTCAGACTAATTTTGGTAAGTCAACTACATAATTAATCTTTTGCATATGGTTAGAATTACGAGCGAAACGCAGTGAAGTAATTTATTTTCCTTTTCACTAATTACATGATTCTACATTTCTACATAAACTTCCTTCAATAGAAAAGTTCCTAATTCAATTGAGACCAACTCAAAATTCCAGTTAATCAAACTATCAACATCATTACAGTAGCAATTATTCAATCAACAATATTTCACTTCAAATTCAAGCAATCACATTACACAAAATACTTCAATTATCACATCATATTCATCATCACAAATTTCAATCAACAAAAACTCAATCATTTTTACGAATCAACAATTATCAACACAATAATTAAACTAAAGCAATAATCAAAATTTCTCCAAATCAAAACAAAATTTCTACAAAATCAAGAGTAAAGAAGAGAGAAAGAAGCATACGAGTTGATAAATAGCTTTAGGAAAGAGACTGAGATGAAATCCGCCATTAGAAGAGGTGAAATTAGCTTTAGAATCGAAGCGAAAATGCGCTAACACTTTGCGATCGGGTAAGGGTTTAAGGAGGAGTTCTTCATTGAATTCTTCGTTTTGAAGTTGTTCTTCAATGGCGGCGAATAGTGAGGTTGGGAAGATGAAGAAGCATAGTATTAGGAAGAAGATAACTGAATTTGATTTCGCCATTGATGGATTTTGAGAAGTGCAGTCAAACGCAGGAAGAAGAAGACGACGACGTTGAAGCCATCGAAACGATGGAAGGTTGGTCTTTTACTGCGATGCCGTAAAAAAGGAGTACAAATATCAATGTACTAAAGTGTTTTTTGAAAATTAATTAGCTTTGGTTCTCGGGCGTTGCACTGAATCATTCGATAAAATTTCTGTAAGATTTCTTTCAATTGATTTGCCTTTTTCATCAAAATTTAAAATTTGTAATTATATATTAATTAAATTTAATTGCCTAACAAACTGAAATGTTAAGTGAACAAATAGGGATATTATTTTCAGATATTTATAATTGCGATATAGAAGTTTCAAATAATTGCAAATATAATGTGAGTTTAATATGATTTCAAAAGAAACTTAATGGGTCAAAATAAAAAATCAATTGTGATATTGACAAAAACATAAATGAACATTAAATTATCATAAAAATATATATTCATTTCTATCCATTCTTCACATATTTTATTTATTAACGTAGAAAAGGAATTATTAATTTTAGTGAGTTATTACTTCTTTATGGTATACATGTTATAATAGTTTTGTTGTGAAAAAATTGACAATAATGACATATAACTTAATTGGTAAATAATGTATCTCATATGTCAAAAGTCATAAGTTCAATTCTCATTAAACACATTTTTTATAATTGAAAATTGATTTCCAAGCTAAGATGGTGCCACGTGGTGGATTGCAATTCTTCGCCTTACGTTTTAATATATAGTAGTTGATTCGTAATTTGTGAAATAATTACTCCATCTGAATTTATTTATTGGTTACACTTAATTTTTAGAGTATTTCATTTGGAAACTCTCCTTCTCTATTTATATTTTTGGACAAGTTTACTCTTATAATTCTTGTCCAATCCTTACATTTATAAAAAAGAAAAGAACAAAAAAATGACAATGTTAGTTCATTACACTACAAATTTCAAGTAAAACTTTAAAAGTAAAAGAAAAAAGACATCACTGCACTATAAAGTTCAATTATAAGTTTTACTTTTCTAAGAATATTTCTCTAACATCTAAATTCTTTAATCTACGTGCATGATATTAGACATAACCAACAAGTAGGATCGGGGGCTGTACATTAAAAAAGAGGTTAGAATTGTCATTTTTTAGTCGAACATATTATATTCGGTTCGGTACATCATACAAAGTATAAACTATTACGTATATACTTCGTAAATATTAGAATACTACTCCATCCGATTTTGTTTGTTGGTTATGCTTAACTTTTATGTTGTTTCATTTGGAAACTTTACCTATATTTTTGGACAAATTTACTCTTATGATTCTTGTTCAATTGTTACATTTACAAAAAAGGAAAAGAATAAAAAAATGACATCATTACATTAAAAGTTTCAATTACAACTCTAAAAGTAAAAGAAAAAAAGGAAATCAATGCATTACAAATTTCAATTACAACTTTTACTCTTTTTACACTTTACAACTATTTTTCCCTACAACCTAAATTCCTTACTCTATATGCATGATATCAAAGGTAACCATAAAAAATGAATGGTTGGTGTACCTTAAAATAGAGTTTAGGGTTATCATTTTTTTTTTCATCAAAATTTTTTAAGAATAATGTGACAAAAGGATACATTTTGTAATTATTTTTGAGAATCTTTGGCATCCTTAAAATGAACGAGATAATGACTTCATTTCAACAAATTCATTTCCCAACACATAAATTGTACTCGTGTGTATTTTTCTAAAAAAATTTGATTTGCGCTCTTCACGATCTTCTTTCAAGTTATAATCTTATTAAAAAGTATAAAATTATATATACCCGAGTATTTTACTCAAAGGGAGGACATTATTAGCAACATACTACGGATTGGAGTCGTACAAAAATGCTCCAAATTATTGTTGGGAGCACTCGGGAGGGGGAGTAGGATGCCTAGTAGTATCAGTACAATAATCATAAATCACAAAATTATCCTTAACAATTTGGTAAGCTCTAGCTTCAGTAGGGTCAAGTTCCCAATATCTTCTATGGTTCCACCAATAATCACCGTTGTTGCATGACTCAATATTGTCACTATCATCACTAATTGGGCATCCATCAATATTGAACCCTTCAAAATATGCCCTAAATGGGCCATCACTCCATATAATCTTGGTTTTACCTCCATCGGTTGCCCAATCACTTCCATTCCATATGCTTCCTTCTACCTTCATTGGCTTTGATGGGTAGTTCACTCCAATGTGTACGTTGTTTCTAAAATACCTTATGGGTATATTATCTACAAAAAAGCTGAATCACAACAAAACGATATTATTAATATAGTCACGTCAACTCCACTTCAAGTACTCAAGAGTCAAGATAAACTTATGAATATACATTAGAAGCATTAAATAACTAACTCACGATCTAGCTAGATTTAAAGGATGTGTGGTGGGACTAAAACTGCAATATACTATTTTGACACGGTTTGTAAGGAATATATTATTTGAGAGTGTATATCTACATACATGCAATTAGAAATTTTAAATATCTTTAATGTTACAATGTTAACTTAACTTATACTCGTAATTATTTCGTTCTCACCAATGTTTAAGCTATCTCGATCAATTAAGTTGTTCATTTACACACTAATGTTTCATATACAAAAACGTGTCAAAAGATGCAACAATAATGTAATGTAGTAACTAGTAACATAACACTTGCATACATATATAGGAGAAACTTACACAATGTGAATTGGATTCCATAGGATCTTGTAAGTGTGAAAATCAATAGTAGGATCAAACCATAGATGAATTCGATGCTCTCGATCACCATCTCCATTTACAAATACATTAGTCTGCAGTGTATAGGGTTTCCCTGGTCTATTGCCCAAAAACTCGAAGTCTAGCTCATCTTGATCATTATCGTTTGAACTCAACTGTATATATATATATATATATCATCCATTAATTAACTGTTTATTGAGAAAGTACATCGAGGATCTTTTATAATACTAAACATGAAGAATCCCATATAATTAAGCTATTGAAATATTAATTAATATAAGCAATTGAAATATCTCATTGTCTCATTAGTAATACTGCTACATTTCACCTCTCCTTAGATACTAATACTACTAGATGTAGTGTCGACTTAATTACCACAATTTTTCGTTAGACAAGTTCGAAGGAAGCTATAATTAAGAACAAGTTATAAGGATTAATGAGTATTAATATAAATGCGAGGAATGATAATTATTGGGGTGTTACAAAGTGTACGTACATAATATGCTATGACAACTCCTCCCGTGTCATTACCAGGCAATTTTATTCTCATGGTAAAGAAACCTGATCCATAGCTTTGCTTTGATTCAAATCCAGCACCTGCATTATAAGATTTATAATATAAGCTCAAATATATCATTAATCAGCATTTAACTAAAGTAATTATCTACAATAATTAGGTCTATTTACTCTAATTAATGAATGAATTAAAGTAATTAAGAAATTAAAGGAATAGATTTTAACCAGATGTTTCATCCAAGTACATCTGAACTTGGGTTCCACTGTTCTCCAAATGATTATTTCCCCAACGAACACCATAATTCTCATCAAAAATAGGCTCATTATCACTAATGCAAGTGTTTATTCCACTAATTATAATTAGCATCGTAAACACTAGCTTACCAAGCTTGGAATCTGAACCCATATCATTAATTTTCTTGAATAATTAAGATACAATTGTTAAATAATTGTAGTAAGACTACCGAACTTTATATGTTGGACTTAAACACTAACATTTTTTTTATTTTTTTTTATTTTTTTCATGTATGTGTTAACTTTGAATTGCTGATGGTAGTAGTTCGATAAATATGCATACATATATATATATATATAGGAAATATAATTTCTTTTAATCATGTTACATGCATGGACGTCACCAAAAGCAAGAAGAGTGTGAGCCTAGATTTTAGGCTAGGGCTTCTTTGCCACAATCAAATTTCCATTACGTATATTTGTATCCCGACCCACGCTTTCCCCCATACCATCAGTTGCCTCATATTACCCAAAATAACAGGTTAAAAATAACTAAAGTGGAAAGAGTACATGTTAAAATATCATTTCTTTTCACTACTAGCTTCGTTTATAATGTCATAATATGTGATGGTGCATAAAAGCATAAAAGGCTACGTACGTATTAATTAATATATATGCTCTATATATTGTATCTGAAGTAGTGGTGTAAAATTTATTGGAAACAAATTGATAATGGAATTGCAACCAAAAGTTTTATGCAGTACATGCATGCAACTATGCAAGTGATAAATGTAACCATTTCAATATTATTATAGCTAGTTAGTATTAAATTAGTGATCCTAATTCATCTTTTACGAGTTTTTGAAGGTTTATGTAACGAATATATAATAGAACTCTTATATTCAATAAATTATGAATTGAAATCGAACCCCTTTAACAATAAGAGTATACGACCTACCACGTCCATGTTCACTATTCCGGCAAGATTATTATTGCTATCGTCCTTTCTTAAAAACTAAATAGGATAGGGTGTTAATATATATAAATTATATAAATAAATTGACTAATTTAAACCTGGTGAAACAAATAGGATAAGGTGTTAATTATTTCAATTTCTCGTATATTACATACGTACGTAGTATATTAAATCACTCATTCAATCAATAATACGAAGTAAGTACAAATTAACATTGGCAACTTGACGTACAAAACCTATAATAAATTGAGATTAATTAAATTTAATTATACATACCTACATCATATAAAATAATACACTATAAGTAGTTTAACAAAGAGTAATCCGTATGATCGATGGTGTCTTCAACTCCGATCTAGCTACCAATCAATAAAGTGAAGCCATTGAAAGCAACAAAAACTAGCAGAAGAAAAGAATAAGCATGTAATTTTTAGGCGGCTATTTCACCATATACCCATAAACTATTGCATAATGCACCATATACCCTCAATATTTCAAAAATGCACCATGCGCCCATGAACTTTCAACTTAATTCACAATATACCCTTATTTTGCTAATCTACCCTTAACTACTTCCAAATTAAGATATTAAATTTGACTAGTTTTTATTCATATTAATTTAAATCAATTAATTACATTAACCAATTCAAATTGCTTTTACACAACCATCGCTATCTACTCACTACTCCCCACTCATCTTCTCCTTAACTTCTTCCTCCTCCTCTCTTTTTCTACAAACCTCACTTCACCTTCATCCTCTTTAATTGAGCCATTCTCATTGATGAATGTGATGGTAAATTTAAATGTAAAGAAGTGTTTCATTCTTTTAAGTACTCAATATCAATTTGGGTTTTAGGAAATTTTTAAAGGTAGATTTCGAATTTTTAGGTTCTTGTCTTAAGATTGATAGGTTTCGAATTTGGTAGGTTTAGTGGTGGTGGATTTGGGTTCTAAGTTAGGTGGTGGTCATCATGGGTTTGGTCGTGGTCGTGGGCTGATCTATGCTATAGGTTTCGTGGTGGTCGCCATGGGTTTGGCAGTCGTGGGCCTTGGTGGGCGTGGGTTTGTGTTGTGAGGTGGTGATGGGTAAAATAATTTAGATAGTTAAATTAATTAATTGGATTAAGATAATTAATGGTTAATTTGGTTTAATATATTAATTAGAAGGTAATTAAATTAAATTTAGGAAAATAAGGGTACCTTGTGATTATAGTTAAATGTTCAAGGGCACATGGTGCATTTCAGAAACATTGAAGGTATATGATGCATTTTGCAATAGTTTAAGAGTATATGGTGAAATAATTGACTTTTAGGTAAATGTTTTTGGGCTTTGAGAATGTGTAAGTTTTTTTTCATTCCTTTTCAACTCTTACAACTAACGACAGATGCATAATCTTTGGAAAACATAATAAAAGCTTATTGTATCTAAAAAAAAGTTAACTTTTGTTACATTTTCTCCAACTTATGATCATTTTTTTTTACTTCTTAATTTCTAACAATAATACTTAACAAATACAAAAACTTGAGACAATCTAATTCAAAACTTGTACATAGCAAGAGTGCAATTGATACAAACAAGATTTCACCATCGACTTACTCACTCAAAATACACGTAGCACAATTAACACAAACCAAGCCTTACCATCCTTACCTAAGACTTGCTCAAAACACAAATAAGACAATCGATGTAAACGAGATTTGATTCGTCAGTCTAATCAGCAATGAGTGATCAGTGTTTTGCGCCAACGAGTTAGTTCGTTGAATACTGGAGAGTTCAGAAGAAATAGCGGGAAAGCAAAATCCCCGGTTTTTTTTAACCCTACATTTAATTAATTTGGGAGAAAATCCGTTGACACTCTCTCTCTCTTTTTTTTTTTTGACAATTTCGTTGCCGTCCAAATTCGGCATCTTTTTCCTTCTCTCTATTCAATTCTTCAATGGATGTTCACAATATACATTTCCTCTATTGTTGTTTTTCAATTCATAATTTTTTTTTCATCATCAATAATTTAGGGTTCATATTATAATTTTATGTAAATTCTTCTTCTTCATCATCTTTTGATTATCATTTTTTCATTTCATGTAATTATTGACTTTAATTTCTTAATCTGTTGAATTTTGGTGTTAATTATTTGTTTAATTTACAGAAAGTGTGAAAAAAATGGAGCATGACGTTAGCGATTTGTACCCGTTGACAAGCTTGCAAATTGGGTAAAGATTCTGTTATCATCGTCATTTGTTTCGTTGAAAATGATTGCATTATATTTGGAATTACTGTTATTTTCTGGAAATTGTTGAATTGCATACTTGAATTAATGAATAATCATCACTTTGTTGTACAATGCATTGTACATTTGTACGTCCTACAATGTTTTCAAATTCGCGGCACATTGTACATATGAATCAATTGTAGCACAATTTATTATTTATTATTATTATTTTTTTTTGGAAATGTGAGTTTTGGAGTTTTATTTTTTTTATATTTGGCTAGAAAATGGTTTTAGACTCCTAGTATATTCCCTTCGTTCTATAACGTTTTTTGTAGAGGGTGTTGCGTGATGAAATTTCACCATTATGGCATTAGAGTTTACTTTGTATTAGTTTTCCTTACTTCGGTTCCTTGGAAGAAATGTTGGAACGAGAAGGAATTAGAAATGGAGATGAATGGGAAATAGGGAGAAAGGCAGTTTTCCTTCATTACAAAGGGAAATGGTTTTGCATCATTGCGAAAATTGTTTTCTATTTATCCGGAAACTGTTTTTTTAATCGACAGAAATGATGCAACTAGTTTTTTCAAAAAAAATATTCAACTACGTGTGTTCCATACCGAACATTTGAACAAAAGCACCATAGTTTGGGGTGGATAGTCTCACTTTCTTTCAAAGGATTCTCCATTTTGTTATGCACTACCCTTAGTACTTAAAGTAGCTACAAGCAATGAAACATTTGGGAATTGCACAAAATCGATGATACTAATACTATTTCACTTGGACTTTTTCATGTTTTTTGACAGGGATGTGCAATCTTACCTTTCACAAGCGTACTTGTTTTTCTCAATCTCTAGTCATAAGCTTTTGATCTTGGTTGATAATCATTCCTGGCGGATGAATAATAATCACTCAAAATCAACACACTTAAGGGAGCTGTTTGCCACTAAGGTCATTCTTCATTGCCTTACTTTAGAGAGAGTAGTTTCATTTTTCTCACTCGTTTGCCTTAGAAAAGTACTTGTATGTATGTTGCTCATTGTGGATTTTGCCTCAACACAGTACAGGACCTCGCCTTTCAAAAACTCTAGGGCTTTGTTAAGGCGTGTTAGTGCGCGATACAAAGATACCTCAATTTCTTCGAATGATGAGAGAAAGAAATTGTACAAATGGGTTTATGTTGTCAATTCTCAAAGGTGGAGAGCAACAGCGTTGTTTTCTTTGGTTGATTTACATGTAGCATTACATGGCTTCATAGTGTTCGAGGTTTATTGGAATGATATTCGCGGCATCAACTACTTTAGTGAACTTCAGGTACCTGATAAGTGAAACCTTTTTCCTATCATGTCTAGGCTAAATCAGTCATTAACTGTAGTTGTTTCATTTATGGACAGAATATTCTTTGTCGTGCACTTGTGCAGTCCTTGTTTTTGTAGACAAAGCAACTTTTCCTTCCATTTGCTAAACTAGTTAAATTGCACTGCTACTATTTGCTGACAGAGAGATGTATCAATGGCTTTTGAGGTGAAGTCGATGAGGAAATGGGATTTCCACAGCATTCACCAAGCTTCAAGTTGTATTAAAACATGGTTCTCAGGCTCACAATCAGAGACAGAATCATTATGGAAATGTCTAATGTTTCTTGATGATAAAATCCCTTCACAATCTCCTAGAAAAGTAAGAGTCTCTTTTAAAGATTTGATCTTAGAAAACCAAAGGCGGACAAGGAGTTCATCAGGTGATGATTTTCCTGATGTCAGGGAATGCACCTATCATGCCAGTGATCCGTGTTGTACTCATCAGCTCCCACAGAAACAAAAAGAGCAGAAGACACCAAGAAGACAACAGGATGTAAGTATTGAATCTGTGCAGTATAGGGATACTCTGCTGAAATTTTACTTTAATGATAGGGACCTTCCTTTTACATTCAAAAAAATAATTACCTCCGATCCAAAACTTCTAACCTTGCTTGAGTCGGGCCTTCCTTCTTGGGTTATCTTTCTTCAGTCATATCCTTTATTCTGCAAAGTTTATCGACCTTGGATGCGGACTCTAGTGAGAACACTTTATATATTAATCTCTCTTGTTACTTGCATGATTGGGTTTTATGATCTATATAAGAATGTTCCAGTGCTGAAAGCCACTGCATCACGCATTTGTGGGCCATTCTTCAGCTGGATAGAGAACTGGGATATGATCTCCCGAGTTAGATATCTTGGAACAATGTTGTTCATTCAGAATTTCGAGAAGGCAATGCGATGGTCTCTCAAACTTGGCCGATTTTTAAAGTTGTTGTTGCTCCTACTAACAAAACCACTTATGGATCCCCTTCAAGATCTAATGGAGCTCACTTCACCTGTATGGCTTCTTTTCTGTGAAGCAGGAATGGAAATATACAACATAGTGTCGTTTGCTTTGATGTCTATATTCAGTCTTTTTGTCGACCTACTGGAGCTTGTATTCACTCCATTCCAGCTTTTGTACTCGTACATAATAACTATAGGTATGCTATCTTGTTTATTTGCTCTAATATTTTGAATATCATTCTTGCTATCAAAGGCTGTTACTGAAATTCCATTGTTTCTCCTGCATGTTCCCCTGCACCATATCTTTAATTATCTTTATTTTCAAAAAATTATTCTTACTTTTCATTGTGGAACAGAATTCTTGTTGTTTAGCATGCCATTTCTGTATTTTGGCGATTATTGCTCTGACTAAGGTGTTTAACTGTTGGCCATTCACTTATTCAAATAATCCTCAATATCTTGTTTACTTTCTAGTTGTTCAAAGGAATATGGTTACTGAGGTATGCTCATGTTCTAAAATTGAAGAAAATTCTATTAATCCATTAGAGTTACTTTCATGCTTCCTCTCACTAGTCCGACACGTTTGTTGATTTTGAATAACATGGCTCACCGGAGTATAGAATTACTTCTTTCGGTCATCCTGTTTCCTATGTGTTGGTCCTGCTCTTTTTTATTGCTTTTTTGCACAAGAGGTATTGTTTTCTTCCAATACAACTTTCAACTTTGTTGTATGCAGTTTCATTCTTTAGCCCTGTATTTTCTTTCGTATGGGAGTTTTGTCGTGTTCCGCTCCAGATGTGTTCTCCCGTGGCAGACCACGCAGTCTCTTTCTGTTGTAGCATGTACAAGGTTCTTCAAGAAATGGTGGCACTCATAGTAAACAGGGCAACTGAAGTTGGTCATTTGGCCTTGAATGTTTCTAAAGCAAAGCCAACCACAACTGATGTTTCTATGTGGAGCTCTCTGTGGAAAGATCTTTTTTCAAAGGTATGATCAGTTGCCTATATGTGTCCTGTGTCCATAACATGTATATATCTAGTTAAATTCCTGAAATGGTCTGAGAAAGACTTCCTCTGCAGGTGTTTCGCTCTCTTCGTAGTATTTCGCATGGATTGATGACGTTTTTGGATACATGCAACCGTCATAGACTTAGGTATGTCTTCTCCCTCCTCTCAGTTTATTCCTGATACCTTTCTTTAACAAATGCACAATTCAGAACTGCTCTGAAATAGTACTATCGTATGACAATGTTTTGTATTCTGTTCTGCTCTCACATGAATCTTACAGTTGATGGTCTTTTTTTTTTTTTTTTTAATTTAATGTGTATTCTTGAATAAGCTCAATTTTCAATTATTCTATCTTTCCATGTTTCTAAGCTAATTGGTAGCCAATAAGTCTACATGCATAAATATGGTGTCAAAAGTTGTCATTGAATCAAGCTCAGGTTTTTGTGCTGCTTTAGTCTCATATTGACTGCATGTATAACTGAAAGTGCAGCATTTCTAACCACCTCAATGAATACATAAGGCGGATGTCTGAACTATTATCATCAAGTTGGGAAGCTTCTCCGCGAGCACTTCCATCATCAGAATTGGCAGGTTCTCAGCAAGAACTCTCAGAGGAAAGCTGTCAGCAGGTTATTGCCTTTTGCTTTTCCAAAATTAACTTAATAAACCTTCCTTCTTTGGAAGACAAGCTAGTAGTGTTGCCCCTTTCATTTGTTTTGCTGTAACGATGATTCTCCTTTCTTGGAAAATGTTGTTAGTGATTATTGAATGTTGTTGAGGCCTTATTAACAGTTGAGCAAAAACATATGGAGCAGTATAACCTTGAGTGAGGTGTGTAGGTTCCTTATGGCTCAGTTCTTGTCATAATGCTAAAAGATAGGGTGTATAGGATACAGGCAATGATCGGAAGCACATTGGAGTTTTAGCATCAGGAGCACTTATTGGCATTGTTAACACAGATTGTAACTTTGCGATATTATAATGAATGAAGTATCACGAGAATAGAAAGATTTAAAAAGTCTTCAAATGAAGTTTAGAAAACCATGCTGGATTATCTAGTTGAGTGAGTTTGAAAGCATATAACCAATAGCTTTTGCATTGCATTATCTGCATATCATATTCTTATGTATCCTCATGCTTCATGTTTTAACAAATTCCATTTTGCAGCTTCCACGAGTATCAAGTATAATTGATATCCTTTTGTCTTCTTTCTTACAGCAAATCCTGGAACATCACAAACACCTCGATTGAACTGCAAGTCAGTTAGTTTTCTGTACAAATGTAAATGGATGCACAACTCTACTACAAAGCACTAACCCATGTGTCGTGTCACAAGTAATTCGTGTAATCAGGCACTAAGTCAGAATCTATTTACATAGGTACTGGTAGTTACTATCGATCATATGAGCTTGTCTGTAAATGATCATACATATATAATAGCTTTTAAACTCAAATTTATACAGAAGTATGGATATATTGCTCCGGAATTTCTGTTTACTCATGCAGCTCAGTTCATCATGGGTTGTGTTTATGGCTCACTGTATAATTGAGTTGATCAGGAAACTGGTGCAAGCCAGTAGTTTGTCTCAAGTGTACATTTCACAGGAAGAAGTATTTTGAATATTTTCCTCGTTGATGATGTAGAAAAAAGTGTATAATGATATGATGCTTGATAAAGTGGTGCTTTGCATTTGATACGAAGTGAATATGATTTTTTTTGGCACAAATCAATAGAAAATTTTATAGGAGTACTATTCTTGTCGACTTGTTATACTGTACTTGTTTTCTCTTTAAGAGGTTCACATTACTAGTAAAATTTCAACAATTTGTGCATATTTTTTTGATTATTGAGTTTCTCAATACAATATTATTATTTTTTTGTGTAACCATTTAATTGTCTTGTAAAGACTGTTTTATATAAGTTTTTGTACAATGTTATTGCTTTAGTTATATTAAATGTTACTTTAACAATCGTAATCGTATGAGAGAAAATATATCATAAATGATTTTTATCTATTAATTACTACTTCCGTTCTTTTTTTAGTAGTTATAACAATTGAATATTTTTTGTGAGGGATAAAATATTCAATAATTGCAACTAAAAAAAACTGATAGAGTATTAAAGATGCGCATTTAAAATGTGTATGACTATTATTTGTTTTGCATTGAAATAGATGCTTTTTTGAGATTTTTTGAAGTCTTGAACCCTAATTATTGATCGCAAAGACAAATTAAACCGGATTGGATTACAATTTACAAATATTGGATAAAACCAAATAAAAAACAAAAAGTATTCGTGCAAAATCTCGTTAACCGACACTCTGTCACTCCGTACAATCACTATTTACAAAATTACCTTTTAGTATAATACAATCTCCATATATTTACCATAATACCATCCAAGTGTAATCGCGCGAATGGTTCTTTAGATGAGGGTTAGCTACTCCTTATATAAATACAACATAGTGAATTCCCCTTATTTCCTCATTTCCAATCCTAAATAAATAAAAATAAACAAAAATAATAATAATAATTCGTGATCAATCGCATAAACCCTAGGAGAGAGAAAGTGTTTGAAATTTGAAACAAAATCTTGAAGATGACTACTGATAACGATGTTGGAAATGCTTCAATGGAAGATAAGAAGCCTACTGATCAATCTACTCATATCAATCTCAAGGTTAAGGGTCAGGTATTCGTATACTTCTCTCTTTTTCAATTATTAGGGTTTTCGATTGATTTTCAGTTTTTTTTTTTGTTGGTGATTTGTATGATTAATTGATATGCTTTGATGATTTTGTGAAAAATTCTTGTTTTTGGTTGATTTGAGTGAAATTTGTGGGTTTTTAGGTTTTTGAGAGAATAAATTCGAATTTTGTTTGGAATTGTTAAGCGATTTTGTTGTATGATTATGCATGCACAAGTAATAATTCGAAAACTAAGTGATGTATTATTAGGTTTTATTCTATGTCGTTGACTTTCCTTTCCTAATTTGTATGCACAATCTACTGTTTTGAATTCGATATCTATGTTTGGAATTATGCTTGAAGTTTGATTAATTGATTTAGTGTTGTTTTGAAATCCAGTTTGTTTTACTGCTTTGAATTTTGTTAGCTAATTTGTATGTGCAATCTACTGTTTCGAATTCGATTTTTGAGTTTGGAGTTATTAAGCCATTTGTTGTATGTCTATGTATGCTAAACAAATTGCTCAAACTTTGATAGTTTGTTTAATGTACAGTTTTTTTTACCATAATTGGAATTGGGATTCCTAATTTGAACCACTACTGAGTATTTGAGATAAATTATTACGGAAAAGTTATTTGAACTACTCTCTCTTTGATACGTTTGGAATCTTGACACTATTCATAAGATGAACTAGTTGGCTCCGCAAAATGAGGAATTCGTATCTTTTAAATTGCTTTCATTATATCAAAACATAGTACAGTCATATGGAGTCTTGTTTGGTAGGTTATTAATATCCAATTATTATAATTTTACATGTATATAACAAAAGATGTTTAAGGTCAAACAAGCACATTAGCTATGTGCAAATCAAAATGAATCAAACAAATGGGAATGGAGGGAGTACTAATTTAACCTCATGAGTTGCTATTGGATAATGGGATCCACAAGCATTTTTGTTTTCCTCAATTTTAGTGCTCAAGTATGCTTTCACTTGCTATTACGTACTCTGTACAAACGAGCAAGGAGTTTAGGGTTTGAACTTTGAAGCTAAGAATGAAGACAAGGAATAATAAGAATTTTCTTTGTAAAATCCGTTAGCGTGTTGGCTATGTATGCGCCTATGCCAAGTGCTTTGTTTTAATCCTTTCAACACGAGTTGCAACTTGTTAATTTGTGGAAAATGATTGGTTCATTGAGATTTGAGTTTAATGGAAGCGAACAAATAAAATGAGAATATAGGAATCGTAAGTAGATTGTAGTAGATTGTAACCGAGTATTAATGAAAGATGAATTGATAATAACACTTGCATTGTGCGTGTTCTGTGTGCTGGATCTATGTGCTATGTTTTAGTATGTGAGTGATCTTGTTTCCTTTTCTGCTTTTACTATCAATTTTTCTGTGGTTTGCTTAACACGTTTTTTTTGGTCCATTGAAGGAAGGGAATGAGGTCTTCTTTAGGACCAAGCGTACAACTGCTCTGAAGAAGCTTATGAGTGCTTATTGTGACCGGCAATCTGTTTCCATGGAATCCATTGCCTTCTTGTTCGATGGTCGTCGACTTCGTGAAAATCAGACCCCTGAAGAGGTGATTGCCTTCTGAATAGTTCTTATTTGTCGTTTATTAGGGTTTTTGGTGTGGCCATTTCTCTCTTATTAATTAAGATGAAAGTAGAACTTTTATCTGTTAGTGAAGGTTAGGTTGAGGTGAATGGTATGAAATCAAAGTAATGGAAATTCTATGATGTAAAGCAGTGTACAAAGTCCTCCCAAATTGTTAAAAGAATCTTACTTTGTGTGGAATCTTGGATGAATTTTAATCTAAATGACATGTTCTACGTTTTCTCATGGACTGATCCATCTAAAATGTTATTGTTGAAGTTTCAACTTGAAATTGGACTAATGTTTTCTTATCTTTGATGTTTTACAGCTTGAGATGGAAGATGGTGATGAGATTGATGCAATGCTTCACCAGACTGGAGGGTACTAAATGAAGCCACATTGCGGATTATGGATCTAGTATTAGTTAGTATGTTATTAGGTTGTGCAGAGAGATCTTTGTTGCTGCTGAGTACTGTTATGCTTTTTAACCGGGCTCTGTAACGACAACTTAACTATGATCTCTGCCTTGCTTTTTTACTCTACGGAATATGCACTTAAGTTTGTAAAGAAGTTAAGAAAATGCTGGGCGTTACCTCAGACCATGTTGGTTACTTTATTAATTTGGAGTACTTGGTACTGGTGGTAGTTTCATTTGATTGCACTTAATAATGATGTTTGTGGTTTGACCTTTGCTATATGGCGGTGCTTTTATCGTTCAAAACTTTCTTTTGTATGCATACATGGTGTTTGATGAAAGCAATCGACAAGAAAGATTATGATACTACTCCTTTTATGTACAATAAGGGGGAAGAATAATATAGATGAGGTATTAAGGGTCTGCTTACTTCAGCCGAAAACAATTGAGATGAATTGAACTGAAAATTTTTTATGAAGATTAATGAATAGCAAAATAAGAGAAGAGCTGAACTGAGTTGAATTGATTTTAAGCTGAAAAATACTTGAATGTATCAAATGATGAAAACAGGCACTCTAGTATCCAATGTAAATTTCTCGAGTACTTATTAGTAAAGCTTAATGTATGTTTGTTGTTATCCTTTCCTTATTTCAACATGTTTCCTACTCAAAATTTTCACATTAAGGCATTCAGCCATTAAATCTGTTACTACTTTTGTCGATATACTTTGCCAAAGCACTCTGTCATGTCATATTGATTTTTGTTGCAACCCTTAAATCCTTAATCTTATATACTTATGCTCAAACATTCAGAAACTAATGAGAAACATAACTCAAGGTGATATAGCCCCTGCACAAGGGATCCAAAGGCAATTCAACGTGATAAATGAAGGACGCCAAACAACAAAGGACCATTTTTCCATCAGAAAGATGATAAACCAGACAGTATTTACAAAAGACCTCCACATCACATTTCATGTATCCTATAAGGTTCAGCGCCAATATTTGAGGAAAAAATGAATACCTTTACTTGACAAGAAATAAATCTAATATTATGAGTGTATCCAAGTTCCGGGTGTAGCAAAAACCCAAGAACTACATGTGATGACCAGATATGGAGACAAAAAGAGCTAGGCTAAACTAAATAGATGTCCATGTTCATGAAAATCACACATCTTGGGCATTGCATATATTGTTAGCCATCCTTCTTTAGTTTTCTGGTACCATGACACACAGCAACCCATGCAAAATTTCCGAAGTGCTTAAGCTGGTAACTGTAGCTTCTTGTTGTTTTTCCAACTGCAAATTAAGATAGAATTGCCACATAACATCATTATAAATTAAATTAGTCAGCATAAAGCTCTGGTATCAAGTAAATGTGCAATTTGAACCTACCTCTCAAAGTAATAATAGAAAAAGTCAGCATAGAGCAATGTCTGAACTATTCCAGCTAGCCATGCTGCAAAATACGAGTAAGAATAATGACAACATAGGTCAAAACTCATCTTGAGCAGTTGATATGGAATGCAGATTGATGAACGCAAAAGTAAGACAAATGAATGTAGAAAAATCTAAATTTTGCAAGGATATATGTTCAATATCAATAGGATGTCCGATGTAGGATGTGGGTCAAAGACATGCTTAGAAGTAAAAACTTTTGATGAAACATAGATATGCTCACTGATTACATAATGTAAGTATCAATAAATGCAAATGGAAAAAGAAGCAAATCAAAAAGAAAAGGCATACGTATCCAGTGGACATAGTGAGGCTCAGTGAAGTAGCGATAAATCCAGTTGAGGATGTATAATGAACGATATGCCCTGCAAGAGAGATGGAGACAATCAGACCAAAAAGTTTGCGCAGAAAAGTTATTGGGTCCACTTGTCCACCCTTATAAAAGTCATTTCATGAGATATGGGCTTCCATATACTAGAAAGTTCAAAATCTCAGCCAATCAAGCAGTAGTGCAGAACTGAATTCAAAGTAAACTAATTTGCTAGCAACTGAATAAGTTCCATCAGCGAACAAGAGATCCGGAGGATAAACAAACTCGTTAGGATTTGCACTCTTAAACAATGTTTAATTCCATGGAGCCTCAAAAATTAACAAAGTTAAATCTACAATTTTACTTATACCTCTTAAACAAGACTAATTTGAAATCTTTTTCTATTGTGCAGTGATAAAATTAATTAGCAAATGCACTCCAATATCTTGTTTAACTTTTGGCACAATTTAGAAACAGCATTAGCCATTGAGAATACTAGTCACAGCCTTCAATCCTCACATAATGAACACTCGAACATTATCAAGTCAATTTTTCTTGGAGTTACCAGCCCTACTAAGGCTTTGCCCCTAGAAATCAAGAACTCAAAGAGTTGGATACAAAAAGTTGGAAACTACAGTAATCACAAACTGCATACAACATATAAGATCCCTAATCTACTAATTCAAGGCCCCAAAATCCTGGAAAACACATTGCCTAACCAAACAGAGTTGGATTTTCATTGAATGGGGTTGTCATATAGGAAAAGAGTGGCTATACATTTATGTAGAATTATTGCCTTAAACTATGATTTTTACAGAAAATTTACATAGAAATCTGTATTCTTATTCTTATAGGGGGTGGGGGTAATTATGTATTCATGTGAAGCTGTTTTCATTTTCTGCTATGATACAGAGAGTATGGATGCACAAACTCTACCACAACAGTGTTCACCGGCAAAACCAACATCTACTCATTGAGAGCACCAATAAAGGTGATAGGACCCCCCCCCCCTTCTCTCTCTCTCCCTCCCTCCCTCTTTCTCCCTTAAGTTTTGTTTCTCTGTTGAACTTCCTTATTTAAAAGCCACAGATGACAGCATCAAGGCATAATGAAAGCAAGAAATAGTGAAATATGAAAAAGCATATGCAAAGCCCTCAGACTCCACTTTCCTTCCTAGAGACCCCAACAGATTGACAACACAGACTAAATCCGCTCCAGGAAACTCAGCTAAGTTACTGTTGACTAAAATTTTCCCAGCATAAATTTTCTGCAGCTATTTCATGAAACAAAAGCTTATGGGGTTTTTAAAATGCAATCACAAATTCACAATTTTCCCAGATAAGGGTCAATATAAACATAATACAGCACATATCAGGAAATTAAAACTAAAATCAATCAAAGAACATATCATTATCCTACGAGTAACATTGCTTGAAACAGATTCATACCCTAGAAGAAATATATATTGTCCAGTCAGGTTGTCAATGTTTCTAGTTCTCTGCAACAGTACCAGCTGGGGAAGGATGGCAACTGCTTCAAGGTACAACGAAAATGTCCACATGACCTAAAAGTAATATAAAAAATATATGAAATGATGAGAAATAAAAAGGAGACAGTTCTCACCTTATTCATGCATAGTGTCAATTCTATAACTTTAACGCAATGGGGCTAAATGAATTACCTCTTTAACAGTAAATTTCTCATTGAAAAGACAAGCCAAAGCCAAGCAAGGCAATATCAAAAACCAGTGTCGGAAGGTATCTTGGTCCTTGTCATATGACCTTTTGACGATCTTGTGCCTTCTCATGTACCATACAATTAAGAAGGAGCTGCCAAGAAATATTAACTTCATGATAGTGTTATACACTGATACGAAATCCGTAAACATATCCAAGTAGCGAGTCACAAAAACAAGTGCATAGAGTTCTTGAGTCTTCAATGAAAGACCTACAAAGAACAAATCAGTAAAAAAAAAATCAAAACTTACTGCCAGCGCGAAAAAGACAATTAAAAAATTGAAAATGAAAAAAAGATCAGAAACCTTAGTATTCGTTTCTGATCATTAAAATATATGGCAAAACTATTATTTCACAAATGGCTTGATGCAAAAGTTAGGTAAGTAGGCAGTTCTTGCACCCAGGAAGCCTAGGTTTTGCACATCACATGATGAACAGAGGTATAGGACACAGTTACTAAAATAAATACAATCTTTCAAAAAGTGGCAGCTGTAACAGCACTTGCATCTAAGGAGTCAGTTTAGTGAAAGACAAGTCCACGGGCATCCATGAATGAAAAGTACACAACCAATTAAAAAGTTCTTTTGTTTAAAGAAACATTAAACAATGTTCGGGAATGATGATACTAAACTCAAAGTGATTAGCTTTCCACTGTTTCCGAGCTGAAAAAGGAACAAGATATGCAAAAATAACCCTGTTAAATGATCCGTGAAGTGACACTCAACAGACTGTTTTACCACAACACTAGTCATCTTAACTGTTAACAAATTATGATATGACCATCAAAGCACCATAGTTACTTAGCAGCTTAAGACAGAAGGTGAAAACTGAGCTAGTCTTAAGTGGTATGAAGAGACTAAGATACTAGGTATTGACAACTAAACAACCATAACTGCGACTCTCTTGCCAATTTTCCACTCAGCGATTAAAAGAAAAAGTACTCAGCAGACAATAGAATGTTCAGAAAACTGCAATCAAAAGAAACGGCATTTCCCTTAACTTCTGCCTCTGTCAAAGCCGTAATCGTCGTATCACCCAACAAACGCACATTAAATAGCTTCAACATAAAGAGTGTGACTCCTTGTATCATCACATCAATTCGTTAAACTCCGATAAAATCCGACATCATTTAGTAGAGACAAAAAACCGAAATGATTGCCAATTCTCAAGGGCTAATAATCTAATATCCAATATCTACAATACAAATCCATTCTAAGGCAATCACTTATGATCACCAATCATAAACTTCACTTCTTTTAGCTAAACATTACATAATAATGCACATGATTCAACCAGAAATTTCATCATCAAAAGCATAAAATCCGCATTTTACGCCGAAAATTACAGGCGAAAAAACTAACAAACAAATAAAAAGCTTAAAATTGATTAGCAATAACATGAAAAACGGAATTTCAAAGACAAATTACAGTAATTAAGCTGCATTAATAACAAATTAGAGATTAAATTTATAGAAATTACCAGCACATGATTTGATTGTATGGATCTTAAGAAGCAAAACAAGAACACTAGCCAAATGAGTCATATCACCAGCTAATCTGAATATATTCATCTTGTAAAAAATTCGATCAAAACCCTAGAAAAATTTAATACGAAATTTTGAAATCAAATAAAAATCCCCAAATTAAATCAATGTATTTGTGTGTGATTGTTGGCTTAGATCTGAATCGATCTATCTAGGGTTTGGAAATTAGTAAATTAGGGTTTCTGTAAGTAATTTTCAGTGATTTGATTTGATTGGAATTTAGGAAGAGAGATTAGAGAGAGAAAGAGCATTGTAGTAGATGAAATGAGAAGTGATGAGAGAGAAAATGGTGGTTTAGACTCATTACACTTGCACAACCATTTTTACAAGAGAACGGTTTGTCTATTAATTTATAATGAAGATTAAATTAAATGATAACATTATGTTTTATTTAAGGAACTATAAATTAAAATTTTGGATGTATTAAAATAAAGTCAATGTATGTTAGAAGATAGCATCAATATATTTTTTTGTGTATTATGATTCATGTTAAGACTTTGTCTATTGAGCTAATTTTGTTTAACTCTGTTAGTTAATATGTGACTTATTGGCTTGTAAGTTATAGTTTGTAATTGAATTAGTTCAACTCAAAAGAACATGATTTAGATTTTGAAATCTATATTGATAGTTTATGAATATGGAGGTCGGAGTTTAGAATAATCGTATGCACAAATTCTATGGAGTTTCACCAAACAATATCGAGATTTTATGAAATTCATGAATTACACAATTATTTCAGAAAAACACTAGAATTCTTCTAAATTTGTGTATACATAATACGAGTACTTTGTAGTACGGAGTAATAAGATATACAAAGTGCCCTAGATATATTTAAAAGATTTTTTATCGTAACTTGTGTATTTTTCCAAGATCCTAACTTGTGCATTTTTCCAAGGATTACAATTGTGTAGAAGTGAGAAAAGGCTATATTCTTTTGGATAAAAACATAGTCGAACCGAATTGAATCAAAATGAATGGAATTGAACCGAATGAAGTTGAATCGAACTAATGTAGTAATTATAATGGAAATGAGATGAAAAGAATCGAATGGGTTCGAATCGAGCTGAAATAAACTGAACTGAAGTGTCCAAAATTTTAGTCCCAAAATTTTTTTTTTTTATTTTTTTTTTGGTGCTAGGGAGCCATAAGAGCGGGGATGAGAATCGATCCCAGGATCTCCTGGAACCGGGAAGGAAGCTTTTACCGCTTGAACTATCCTTCACTCTCATTTTAGTCCCAAAAAATAGCCTAAAAGAAAACGAAACTAACTTATATTTTGAGTTTACCCGGCTGAAATTTTACAAGCTTTTGAAGGAGATAAAGATGAAGAATTAGATAATGAATTGATGATTACAGGGTACATTTTCTTATTTCGAGAATATATAAAATTGATTGAATTTAATTATCCGTTCTCGTAACAATTATCAACTCCGCTAAATGATACATACGACTGACAATTGATAACAGATCATCGAAAAGACATCAACGAAAAATAATAACTTTTTTTTTTTTTGAAAGGGGAAAAATAGTAACTTAGTATGGATTTAAAATCACATTTTCGAATATCAAAATTACTAATTAAGTATAGTTACAAAACATAAATGAATACGAAGTAGAAGTTTAAATACAAGTTATGTACTCAACCGACCTCAAAAATTTATATACACTCGTACTAAAATACAATATTTTCGGATCTTCCTAAATCCTTCCTCACTTTACCCGTTTACCCATTCTAGACACAAGATAAGCTAAAGTTGCTTCTATCAACTTCGTCAATATTTCTCCTTCTTCATTATCTTCAATTTCCAGGTAATTTTCCCCCCCTTTTTTTTGCCCTAATTCGATTTAAACAACTGCGATTTGCTATTTCCAAAATTCCTCTTTTAATATCGATTTTTGATTGCATTAATTTCAATTGTTTTGCACTTAATTGAAACACTTATTCAAATTTCCGATGAACTTTGATTAAAGCAATTTATTAAGATTATTTTTGATTGTTTGATGTTTCTTCTGTCAATTAATTTGTTGAACTGTGTTTTGTTTGATTCTTTTAACTACTTATTGAATTTTTATCAAATTACTAAGCATTTATCAACTTTTGAGCTTAATTTAGTGTTAGTAAAAAAATATGAATTATTATTCGGATAATAAGACGATTGATTGCAAGTTTGCAACTGCTTATTATAATAATGGTAGTAATTAATTTATTATTTATATGAGTACAATGTTTTTGTTACTTCATACTTTTGGTATGACTTCGTCTTCAATTGAGATAAAGCACAAATAAAGATATGAACATGATATATTGAGTATATCAATTGAAGATTGTGATGTTCGTTGTTGGATTGAATTGAATTGAATCGAATCAAAAAGGAACCGACATGTCTTTGAGGTGGATTATAAGGAATTTGATATTAGACCTCGGTTGGTAGAGATTTTAAGTTGTGATTATGTTTTTTTGATACTATGTTTCATCATAAGATAAAACCATTTTAAACCATTCATTTTAAATTTATTCTATGTGAGATTGCTACTTTGTTTGCAACATAATCACCCCTCGAATTCCGATACTATGGAGTATGGACTCCAATGTAATTAGAAGTTGCGTCAATTAAACCCGACAATTAGTATGGGGATATTATCCTCTAAAGGTCATCTAGTAGAACAATACTTTTCTCACATTTGTAATGATTGGACTCACAAACTGCATCAAGCTAGGGCTTATGGCTTATTTTTGCTAGTTTGCTAACCCAATTAGTCATTCACTAGCTTGTGTTTTATCGCGCTTTGTTATTGTAGGCTTGTAGCTTCATGGATTCATTTGAACTTGGATACTTGGTCTTCTCCACTACCTTTTGGTTGTTTTTCTTTATGATGCAATCAATAGGATTAAGTGATTAACCCTTTTTTATTCTTACTATTTTAATTGGGCTTTTTTTTATTTTTTTTATTTTTGTGGTGATACTGGTTAGGTTGAAGTTGATGATTAATATATGGCGGTTTCTCCATTGAGTGCTGCTTCTAGTATTTCTACGACACTTCTACCTCAAGGTATTTGAACACTTTCTATTCTGCTATTGTTTGTTTTGTAGATAAGGTTAAAGTTTGTTAGATGATGTATGTGTTGTCTTGGTATTTTCACTGTAATCACATATGCTGCCTACGAACCCTGCTCATGTTATGAAGAAAATACCTTTAGAAGCATCAAATTGGAATATTGGACTAATGTTTAGCCATGAATATATGCCGCTATTTATAGATGATATGTTCTATATCTCTTGGGGATGCAGGCTTTGGTTCTCTATAAGAGTAAAAGGGAAAGTTTTATTGTAGGCTTTGTTGTTAACCATAGCCTGCTTCATTCTACCTTTTGACATTTCTGCGTCTTATCTCTTATGTTGATGGCTAATGGTGATACATGTTTGAACAGTGAGGTTTGAGCTTCCTAGAAGGGGCCCATTAAAGAATTTTAACCATGGTGTAGCGGGGCTTGGCATGGCATCATTGCAGTTGAACTGTGAACAACATTTAGTAGGATTTGGCAAGCCGTCATTATGTTCAAATCACAATCAAAGGTTGACTTCCACAACCAGAGGACGTCTAGCTGCTGTTGTGGTGTGCTCAGCTGCTCTGGTAAGCTAAATTTTCATGATTGAATAAAGGTCATTTCTTAGCTTTTTTGTTTCAATATTAACTTCAATTATGAGCCTATGAGTACATGGGGATAAGTATCCATGATCTGTGGGTTAGTTTTGTAGTATGTAAAATAGTCATTGAGTGTCATAATTCATGTTTTGTTTTTTAAGGAAGGTGCTTCTTCATAAGATCAAAGTTATCTAAGTATTGCTTTCCTCACATTGCCCCTCCCCCTCTCCCTCTTTCTTTCTCTCTCTCTTCTGCCCCAAAATTGTGGCCTATGTTAAGCAGAGCATATTTGCTTTTGTATGAGTGCCTGGGTGGTGATGTTGTGCATGAGATGAAGACAATTACCATTTATCCATGCTAACTTATATTAGAATAAGGGAAGCACATCTGTATGACACTTGATCATGAGTTTCATACAATAGATTTAGGAGGTTCAGATTCAGGGTTGGAGCCTTGAAGGAAATTCTCTGAATACATCAATTGAAGATGTAACCATTGTAAGAAGCAAATAAGCAAGAGCATTATGAGGATTTTGTCTGATGGGAAGAGCCAAGTCGATTAAGATTTCAAATGGCCAGAACTCTTATAGTCTTCTCTGGTTATGTGCTTATGTTCTTTCGGTCCCTTTGTCTTGTGAGGCTGAAATAACAATCAGCTATTGTTGCTTCAGTGTTTTTTTGTGTGTGCGTGTGCACACCCCCCCCCCCCCCCCCCCCACC
>PYUH01000221.1:2254491-2293417 GCA_016808085.1 Suaeda aralocaspica
CCCCCCCCCCCCCCTACACACACACACACTCTCTCTCTCTCTCTCTCTTAAAATTACACCTCTATAGGCAATATTGCATGTACCAAGTGGAGTCGCTCCTGAAAGTGAAATTCGGGAGCGCCAGATTTTGATGAAACTCTAATGCTTCAGAAGGTGAGGTTTGGTGGGGTTTTAGAAGTAGGCAAAGTTCTAACGCACTTGCACATTATTGTCCATGTGACTACCTTTGTAGGTGTATCTGAAATACTGCATTGCGCTCAGGTTTTGATTTAGATTTCAGAGTTCGCCTTGTTTTACAAGACTTAATATTAGGAGTCATTCAACATCAACTGTTTGCTTGTTTCATCTTCTTTATTATACTGTTTGTGATGCATGCTAAATAAATTCTTACCATTTTTTTTCACAGAATGCAAGATGCGGAGCAGAAGGACAAGGACAAACTCAGACAGTAGAGAAACCGGTTTCTGTAATTTCCCATGCACCAGGTAAGTTTTTCATTTTGCATTTCCCTCAATGTCTTAGTGCTGTACATAGGTTACTTGGATAGGAGTTTTGGAACCTGTATGTATATTCTATGTTGCGGATAGGAAAGAAAACAATGTGTGAAAGGGATAAAAAGAGTTTGTTTAAAATGTAGTTATGTGGCCACCTAAATCTAGCCAAAGGGATGCTTAATTGTATCTGTTCAAGGCTCATGAATGTTGGCGAAGTTCCAGTTCTGGCACTTGCTGTACATGGGATGATAGTAAAGAGAAGGGAAGGAGCGAATGATTTATGTTTTTCTTCCAATTCTTTCCAACAGTGGAAGGATTTATAAGAGGGGGTTTGGGGGATGAATTCTTCCGATTGCTTCTCTCCATAATATATCCAAACAAGCAAGGATGAAACCCTCCTTTTTTCTTCAATCGATTACCCCCTATCTAAACAAGCCATAAATGTGAAAACTATACTTCTGTGGAATTAATCAGCTAATGTTTGTTTTCCTCCTTTGCTGGTATCTTACTTAATGTATTTGTGATTTTGTGACATTGACAATGTTCTCAAATTTGATTACAGGTAAGGAGAAATCACCACAGCTTGATGATGGTGGAACTGGATTCCCACCTGGTGATGATGATGGTGGCGGAGGTGGGGGAGGTGGTGGAGGTGGAAATTGGAGTGGAGGGTTCTTCTTTTTTGGTTTTCTTGCATTCCTTGGATTTTTGAAAGACCAAGAAAGCGAAGGACCTTATCAAGATTCTAGACGGAGATGAATAGCTGAGTTTGAATTTTTCTAGAGTTTCCACCTAGCAAAGCTATTTCCATTCTGATTATATTGATGTATTTCACATTATACGAGCTATAGGGTTTTCCTTGATGTGTTGTAACTAACAAACAAGTGATTCCAATACTTGGAAGATCAAGTTTATGTATACCTTTTGAATTATTAGCATTAGTTATGTCTTTGGATAGCGATTTTGAAATGGAAGGCAGCGAAAAATATGGAAAAAGATTGGAAGGGAGAGGTAAACTAGTTAATTTCCTTCATATTCTTCACTTCTCTAATATATTAGGATGAAGTAATTTGTTGGGAATGAAAGGAAGACAATTTAGAGATTCATCCATCCAATTCATCCCCGTGCATGTTCTGTTATTTAGCAAATTGAAAGAACAAGCAACAAATTTTTATCACACTTTGCTTATTCTTTCTCTCTACTGAAATACTAAAAGATATTACTTTTATTACAATCATTTGGGCAATTTTTTTGTTTGTACCACTAAAGGTAAAAAAAAAAAAAAATTGCTCATTTGAACTCAATTAAGCAAATAATGGGCAAAATTTGTTCATTTATTCGTTTTTATCTTTGGTGGTATGTTACTAGGAACATTGAAAATACCATTTTTTTCGTTAAAGTCATGATTCATGAATTGCAGCGGTACTACATTATCCGTTGGGTACTACCTAAAGTCCACTCTATATACAACAACAAACAAGACAAAAGACATGCAAAATTGCAAACTTGGTAATTCTAGGCTTCTAGTCACACATATAAGGAGTACACAATAAAGTGGTATAAAGGTTACTCATCAATGGTCACACATTAGGTAAACACGATAGTGTTTGGCTATTACCCTGTCGCAAAGGTTTTGTAATTGTAGTGTTGCATGGTTCAAAATGTGAAGAAGAGCAAAGAGTCCAACCACCCTCTTATATCCAACAATGTATGTGCCGGTCACACATATTATCAACTTACGGGTTAAATTCATATTAGTTTACTTTAGAAACACACAATTACAAATACATTTAAAAAATATGTACATTTTTTTTCAAGTTTATATATTTATATGTCGCACCTCCCCCATCAAATATCTTGTGTGCATTGGAAGTGACAATATAGTATTGTGTTAACAAATACGATGATATAAGTACAATAACAAGACTAAGTCACTCAATGACTTAATCTATTAAATTAGCATTATGCATTTCAAATGTCAATACATCATTTTTATATATGTCAACTAGCACTTCAATTGTAATAAAGCATCATTGCATGAATTCAATTACACAACAATGATAGACGTGATTATTAATTAAACAGTAATTCAGAGCTTCATGCATAGATATACATTAAATAGATCACTAATCATAAATAATTTGCAGACATCTATTCAACGTAACCGGGTAAGAATTATACTTTCATGAATAACACGAGATCACAACATCAATTCACAACCAAAATTAAGAAAAACCTAAACGTTATTAGGCGTGATTACACAACTAGTGAAATTACATCATATATATTAAATAGATCATTAAAAGATATAAAAGCAAGGTACATTAGATTTTGGGTTAAAAACTTGCAATAAAGCATCGTTGCATGAACTGAATTACATAATCGTGATACACGTGATTATTAATTAAACAGTAATTTTCAGCTTCAAATATAGACATACTTTAAATCGATCATTAAACTCGTGATTAAAAATCTCAGAATTGTAAATAATGTGAACAATTAATCAATATAAACACAAATGGTAAATGATAAAAGTTATAGTTTCATACATCCCACGAGATCACAACATCGATTAATAACCAAAATTAAGAAAAAAATCTAAACAGTGATAGGCGTGATTATGTACACAACTGTTACATCATAGACATACATTAAATAAATGACTAAAAGGTAAAAATTCAAGTTACATAATGAGTCTAGTAGCAAACTTGCAATAAAGCATCATTGCATAAATTCAATTACACAACCGTGATAGGCGTGATTATTAATGAAACAGTAATCATATCTTTACACACAGACCTATATTAAATCGATCATTAAACTCGTAATTAAAAAACAAAAAATCGTAAATAATGTGAACAATCATTTATTATAACCATAAATGGTAAATGGTGAAAATTATAATTTCATACATCCCACGAGATCACAATATCGATTTATAGCCATAATTAACAAAGATCCATAATCAACAAAAACCTAAATAAGGTTTGAAGATCTCTAGATTCATTCACTCTAGGTAAAAAAAACAAAAAGTAAAAATAAATAAATAATGATTAATAATTAATTAGTAGTAATAAAAGATAATTAATCACCCTCCAAGTAACGGGCGTTTGACCCACTAAACAAAATGCCGCAAAAGAATTTCTTATTACCCTCCAAAAAAATTAAATAATAAAAAGCAAAAAATCAATTTATAAGAGAGAGAAAATAAATTAAAATTAAAAATAAAATTGAGCGCAGAAAAGGGAAGAAGTTTGGGAGAAGAAAAAAGAGAATAGTCACGACGTTTCATTTCACGTACTCTTTACTTACTGCACATATCTCAAGCTTTAATTTCTTTCCTTTTTTTCTTTATTTTTTTTATTTTTATTTTTATTTTCTTCCCTTTTTCTGGGTATAAATTATTACTTTTGGAGTGAAGTTTTTGGTCTCGCAAATCACTTTGCAACGGCTATCTCTGTAGTTGTAAGATTGTAATTTTTCTGGGGTAAAAAAAGTTGTAGACTTAAATCTTATGGATTATCAAAATGAAAAGTATGTTTTTTTTTTTTTTTTTTTTGTTGAATTTTTTGGTTTTTTGTTTTTGGGGTTTTTTGTTTTGTTGAATTATTTGATGGGTTGGTTATAAAATGCGGTTTTTGTGATTTAATTTTCTGGGTTTTTGGAAAGAATGTAGAATGTTGACGGTGGTTACTTTTTGTTTAGTGGGTTGAATTTAATTAATATTTAATTTTTTTGGGTTGTAAATGCTTGTGTTTTTGTTGATGTTGCTTGTTAACATGATTGTAAACTTTCATTTGTTGATTTTTGACTGTAAAATTGGTCTCAGATTTTTGGGTTTTTGCTTGATTGTTGATTGTACTCTTTAAGTGTATGTGTTCATATGTTTTTTGTTGTTGAATTCATGAAAATTTTGATTTTTGTGTGTTGTTTTTGTCGAGTGAAGTGTTTGATTAATGATAAGCAATTTGTAGGGTGAAATTTAGCAAATGAATTCATCTTAATGTAGTACTCTTAAATCTTTTTGTATGTTTTGATGTTATTCTAATTTCAATGCTTAGATTTAGATGATAATTTGCATGCTCAATTGTTGTGTACTCTCATCATCAGATTTAGGGAAATTCTCATTGTATTGGGAAATGTGCAGTTACTAGATGTATCATGTGTTGCTTTTAATTGTGAATTTTCAGTAAATGGATGTATGATGATTTCTGTCATAATTGCATTGTTTGTTTCAATTGGAAGATACAATTTAGTGGATTATTGCGATTTTCGCCTGGATTTGCTCTTCATTTCTTTTCTGAACTAGTTTGTGTCGTATCGAATTTGGATTGTTTTCTAAGCTGTTCACTCTAGTCTATGTTAATGCTTATGTAGATAACTGTCCCATTTCATGGAAGAATGTCTCTGACCCTATTGTATTCATGTTATAGGGTGTCTTGTCAGGGGCTTGACTATCGTCTTAAGAAGGATTCTAGTTACGGTGCGTTCTCATTTCATTTGTAATTATTTGTGTTGAGTCGTGTAATGATTATATCTGTTGATGGAATGAGTAGAATCTAAACCAATGCTTTGCGTACCAGGTATGGCCAAATGCATGTTGAATGGTGTGAGTGTGATTCAAAATGAAGAAGATGTTTCCTACATGTTTGAGGAAGCAACCCCGGTTAAGGCTTGTGGTGACTTAGCTTACCACCATTTCAATGATTCTGGTGAGCCTTCTTTCCTTAAATCTGCAGCCCTGAATCTGCAGCCCTGTACCTTTTAAGTGAGCAACATTGTCCTTAATACGAAGTTGTAGTGAACACTCTATAAGCTACATTCTTGTGAATTTCAGAAATGATGAGCAAAACACCTGAACAAGAATACACTTCTCAAGTAAAGCGGCGGCGGCTGGAGTTTGATGAGACAATTGTTGATATCTCATCCTCATTTCTCAAATCCAAGGTTGATTCTTGACTAGTCACTGATTTTTGGAAGTTATTTATGTGTGAATGAAATTCAATCGTCGGATTATGGTTATTTATATGTGATGATGCAGAAAACAACGATTATAGGAAGATTTGCTAGGAATCTATTGGCTCTGTTTACCTATCAGTAAATGCGCACTATGTTAAGATGATTTGCCACGGATTTTTGATCCTTCCAAATAATACTTCTTAGTGAAGTACATATTTCTTTGACATATGACACTATAACTAAAATAACACCGGTGAACCTTTTTGAAACTGTTGTTTCATTCTGGTGCCTGTCGTGTTAGCTGTTTGTGACTAAAGTTTCAATTAGATACCTGAATATCAACTCAGAAACATTCTTTTTTTCTGACAGGAAAGGATCAATACTATTGATGACTTTGACATTCTACCAGAACTGTCACAATGGGAAGCCTGCTTGCAAGGTTTGCTTCTGTTCTCATGGGATTTATATGGATTTGAAGATTTGTTTCAAGGCATTTGATATTGATAATGTATTGTATCAGAGGATTTCTGTATCGAGGATTTCGCTCAATCTGATGCTTGGCTTGCTGATTGCTTTATTGATACTGACATGAATATAAGCTCTGACGATGGGTATGTTTTCACTTAATTTCAGGTCCCAATTCTCCTTTTTTTTTTTCCAATCAATTATTGTTTCTCAGTTTGCTTGATACTTGATTCCATTGAAATGCAGGAATGCATTAGTCCCATCTGATATCCGGTTTGGAAATGAAGGTATGCCAGATTGCCAAGAGCAAGATTCATGACATGAGTTTATGTATGCATTCTCTGTACCTGATTTTTTTGTATTAAAATGAACTCATTTTGTGCTTGTAGATGTTGGCAATACTACACCTGTTTCTGGACCCAGTATGGCTAAACGACCCGTCAAAAGCTCTCGAAATATTATATACAAAGGTATTTTGTATGTTGTCTCTTGCTTTCTAGGAGGTTGTTTGGATGTGATTAGGAAGCTAAATACGGAATACTAAGCATGAGTTCTAGCGCAATCCATTTGCCTGGTTTTACCGTAAGTATTATACATGCTAAAATCTATTTATCTACTTTGTTCTGAAACTCAGGTAGGAAATCATTCATGCAGACAGCAACTAAATTTCCTTCTTCAGTTGCTTATCCATTTGATTTTATCAAACCTTGTGGAGTTCGCGGAGATGTGACTCTTAAGGATATAAATCAGCGGATACTTACCCCACCTCCATCAAAACCAAAGCAAGCTAAGGAAGATCCAACTGTTTACCCCACTTCAGCTATTACCGGGAAACCTGTTGTTGGCAAAACCAAAATCCCCACTCAAGGAGGAAAAGGTAGCATCACAATTATGAGAACGAAAGGATGAGGAACACCAAACTATGACTCTCTTATTTATTTGGCTCCTTCGCTTTGCTATAATTGTTACCGGCATTGTTTTGCAACATCTGGTTATATTTTATTCTTATAGCACAACGCATAGAAGCGTTGTTGAAAATATGCAGCTGTTGCAAGATCCAGAGCTGATTTCTGTGCGAAACTTTTGGTTCTTCGGAGGCTACCATTTTCAGGGTTATTCTTTAGCCTGTTACTTAAATCTGTAGCCTATAGTTCTTTGAGTGCCTAGTTACTGTAGTGGTCTGTCTGTACATGATTTTGCTATTGACTTATGAAAATACAAATTCCTTGATGTATCTACTAAGATGTTGCTTATATTATGGAATGGAATGAATAGAAAGAATTGTTTCTTGACCTCCTAGTACTTGCACTTCTAAGTGAAACAGTATTTGTCACTTGGCAAGTATATTTGCCTTGTAAAGTTATTTTTGAAGCTTTCGTCTTGTCGAAGCTCTTGCATTTTTTTTTGTTAGACTGGAGCGTTTATTTCATGTTCGGAATTGTCGATTATGGTTTATTGGTTTGGATTGCAATAATCCCATATTCCCATTGCTTTGGAAAACAATTAATAGTTGCTAGAGTTATTTGTTAGCAAAAATATAGCAATCGCAAAAGTGTAATAATATCTTAACACCAACAATATACATCATATCATAGTTGTTTATATATTAATTAAATCATAGATTAAAGACATCATATCATATCTTATTTCTATCATATAATGCTATGAAATTCATTTGTTAGATATATGCTAAACATAAATTGTAACTACTAAAAATTCCTTTATTTTAACTGCTCATATTGTGAAAGAAAATGATCCTAGGAAAGTTGTACTAGTATTTGAAAACATTTGAGATAAGAGATGAAATATTATAATTATTCTAAGCTTATAGTAGTAAATTCTAACTTAAAAGATTTAAGCTTTGCTCTTTTGGCCTTATTTTAAATTCATTTCATTATAGTTTAATTCGAAAAGATACGACCTTACACTAGATGACTAATGTTAAAGAGAGTGAAATGATCATAGTTTAACCAATGGAGTTGCTCTTAAATCTTAATTCACACCATAAAATATGCGATTTAAATGCGTTTGTTTGGCTATTGATCACATTAGTTCTATAATTGCTACAATTCCACCTTTGAATGTTATCTTTTATCACTCAATTATAATTACTACCTTTGGATGTTGTTAATAAATTACTTAAAGGCAAATTTCAACATTTCATAATTATAATTAGAGTGAAATAATGTGTACACAAGACTTAGTGATCCTTTAAGGTGCCTATCCAAACGAGTAGGTGAAAATGTGGAACACCTAGTTGTGGGCTCCTAGATTAGGCAGCAACAAGGTTTGAAAAAAGACTATCACTCTTTCTTTCATTATTAAACAATCACTAATTAATCACACTAGTAGACCACTAGAGTACTACAGTAGACAATAAGAATGGGTTAATGGAAATTAATGTAAACTATTATTTTCCATATAATTAAGAAATTATAATTAAAGAGGTTAACATGGAAAATCGAGTTTAATATGAGTTTTGGTCCTCCACTAAATGTACTGATCTTGTGGGAATATGAGCAAAAGTTGTGGGCATGCTTGCCTGCTTTGAGGAGGAACAAGAATAAAGAATGGCTTGTAGATTTTCTTTTTCTAGCTATTTTGTTACTCATCTTGTACTTTGTTTCTTCTTGTGTTTCCACCTTTTTAGTGCTTTTTTTATATGGGTGTATTTAATTTTGTAGAAGTCGGAGTTTCATTTTAATATACAAATATACAATTGGCTATTTCTAATGCTTTATTATTTATTGGGTGAGAGTGTGAGATTATAAGTCTGTAAAAATAATAATAGAGTTAGAAATTTTCATCGATAACTCCTTACAAAGTGCAATATTAAATGGTAAAAAAAAACGAAGACTCATATAATAGTCTTGTTCAAGTCCTAATGGTCCCTTGTGGCCTTGTGTAATGAGCCTAATACTATTGGGCCTCAAGTATTGACTTATGCATTTGATAAGTTCATTGATTGACACTTATTGAAGTAAATAAGATTCGATCACAAATTTCCGATACAAGTTTATAGATTCACCAATCGTTTGTTGGAGATTTTTACATGGAGTATTGTTTATATGCTAAACAATTCAATAAGGTACTACTATGTCTTTATTAGTTTAATTAACAATTCCCCTAATTAATTGACTTCTAATTATCACTTTACAGATGTTAATAGTGTTAAAGAATTTGGTTTTGGCAACAATCGAGGTGGAGGAAAGGTCGTTGAGAAGAGATGCCCTGCTTCTTGAGTTGTCATTTTCTGAAATTTTAGCTTTATCAGTTTATCATTTATGTTATATAAGGGTGGGTCAATTCATGTAAGCAACACTAGTTTGAATTTTTAACGTTATCATGTGGAAATTGGATTTTGTTTTGGTAGGGTTACTACTACTACTTTTTAACTGTAACTAATAAGTCTTTCAATAAAGTGTGTTACCGTTAATACAGTATTCTTTTTTTTTGGCGTTTTTATTAGAGGCATAACAAACAATAAAACAGAAGTAACATAGCCCAATTCTAAAATGGTTAAGGTCCAAATTATTTGTGGGTTGCTTGACCCACTTAATTCTTGAGATCCACTTAATGGTCATATGGATGTGCCAGATTTCTAATTCGTAATAGAGAGAGCAGTGAGAGAGGCTTGTAGCAAACCAATCCAACATGTTGGCTAGGAGCCTAGGCTTAACAGCTTAACACACGATTTGATGAGTTAGCCAACCACGCGACATAAGAGATATGATCTCACAAAATGAGGTAACTTCTAATTAGCAAACATAAGTTGAAATGTTAAATACATTTTTTGTTTTCAGTGTTACGAATATGAATATCCCAAGACTCCAAAAGAGGTTATATAGTTACAATTGTTTCAATATATGTGAGAGTTATATACAATTATTGTAACTGTAGCCTTTTGTATATCCCAAATACCTTTTAGTTGCATTAACTTCACCATTTTTATTGTAGTCTTTTCTTTTCTTTTTATTTTGCTTAAAGTTTCATACGTGATTATATCTTGCATACTCAAATCTTCTAATTATTAAAACATTTAGTCGGATTTAGATAACATTATCTCATATCGATCTTGTATCTATACACATACGGCCGTATACGTATCCATGACCATAGCCGTATATGTATCTATACACATACAGCTGTATACGTATCCATTCTTGCGCACCTAGTTCATCAATCAATCCATGTCCCCTCATCGTCTCATAAAAATAATGAAGTATACTTACTATTAGAAAAATATCCTACTTCCATAAGAACACATACAGTATATTCTTTTATTCCATCACAAATCTTATTTGATCACCTTCATTCATTTATTACTCCAAGAAAAAGAAAGTATAAAAATCTTAACACCGCTCTTTATATTCCCTACTTTCTCTATTTATACACCAAACATCCCCTTTGTAGCAATAAATTAATTAATTTAAACCAACATTAAATTTCCCCGCCACTCCTTAATCCTATTTTAATCATTTCATTAATTAATTTTATCTTTTTTTTTTAAAAAAAGCCGCATAAATTATGACAAACCTTTAAACTTTTAACCAACGAACAAATGTTGATCTCAAAATCAACAACGACAACAATGGCGTCGATTTTCGTAGCTTTCTCTCTCCTCCTACTTTCTCTCTCTTCCGCATCCAAAATTCCGACGACTCTCGACGGCCCGTTTGAGCCCGTTACAGTGCCGTATGACGTCAGCTTACGTGGAAATTCCGTTGATTTGCCGGAAAATGATCCTAGGGTTCAGCGCCATGTTAACGGGCTTGAGCCCGAACAAATTTCTGTTTCTCTCTCTTCTGATTATGATTCCGTTTGGATTTCTTGGATTACAGGTATTCTATAATTAGTTCATTTGATTCGATTTTCATCTTCGTTTTTTTTATAATGGTAATTGGTAAAGTTTTGCAGATTTAAGCATTTATAATTTCATAAAGTTCAATTAAGTTAATAAATGTTTGCTAAATTTACGGTTGCATATTTGAAAATTTTGGACAATATATAAGTTCTATGATTTGAAATATATTGCTAAATGCAGCTAATATCCTTTGCATGTTTCTTAAAGAGTAACTTAATATGCTATTAATTTTGAATTTGATCAATAATTTGTTGTATAAGATATGCTTTGTTTCATATATCAATGTTGAAGAATTTGAGTATTAGTTTCATATAAAACTCTGTTTTATATTGGATAATTGAGATGCACAATTGTCGTTAACAATTCAGGTAGTTTAATGGACATTTTGATTATTGTTACTGATTTATGCTTTTGCTAATAAGTATGAATTAGTAAGCTGAGTGAACTGACGTCTGACAAGAGTATATGTGATGTATTTTCTAGGTTATGAGTATAATAATTACTTTTTTGAAGATAACAATTGTGCACATGGTTAATTGATGATTTGATTCTAGGATCGATCAATCAATCAAAGCCTTAGTTGCGTAATTGGGGTTAATTGATTCTAGGATATTCGGAAAAAAAAAGTCATAGCTCCTGAAATAGGAATTGATGTCCAAACATAACTCAACTACTCATTGTATATAGAGTGAAGGAGGCAGAATTTAGTTCTGAGGGGCTACATATTGTGACAATTACTTAGGGCCTTGAGGATTTGACGATTTGATGTCGAGGGTCGTTAGTAATTGGTATTGATTTTTGGAAATAGATTTTTAGATGTTGAGTTTGATCAATCTATGCTTCTTTGTAAATTTAGAATGTGATGATTGCGTAGGATCTTGCTTTGGTGGACATTTAGAAGTATGTCCACCAAGGTCAAACATGGTCAAATCAATAAAAATGCGCCACCTATTAATTTAAAATATTTAGTTTATGTAGTATTTTGTATAGGTAAAATTAAATATACTTTAGCAATACTATTTAAATACAATAGTAAAACTATACATTGTGATGCAATATACGGGATATTATACTGAACGCTATTATACAATACTTTAAAATTACATAAAACAAATTATACTACTTAAATTACATAATTTCACATGTAAGTACATATTGAAAATACATAATTTAATTTACATAAAACAAATTATACTACTTAAAATACATTATACAGCTTAATATGTGTCATGTTTCCATTAGTTAGACCATGTTTGACTATGGTGGACAAATTTTTAATTGTCCACCATAGAAGTTTCATTGCGTAATTGTGTAGCTGATTAACTTGCAGGGGAGTATCAGATTGGTTATGACATAAAGCCAATGGATCCCGAGAGTGTGAAGAGTGTTGTACATTATGGGACAATACGACGCCCGTTATTACATGAAGCAACTGGGTATTCCCAAGTGTACAGTCAACTTTATCCTTTTGAAGGCCTTCAGAATTATACATCTGGAATCATCCACCATGTTCGTCTTACAGGTATAGTTTATACTTGAGGTACCGCCATCATCAACAGTTTCTTCTTTTACATGTAAAACTTGGTATGTCAGTTAATGATTGGAATCTAGCTTATTAGACCAACATAAAATGTTTAGTTAACTGTTAATGCATTTCAATTTGCATCCTTCAGAAGGTACCATATTATCAAACAGAATAGTCACTCAAAACAAGTGATTCTGATATTAATCAGTTGCCTTTTTCCAAAACTGTATCTGACTTCCCTCTCCCTTCTCTCGATCTGAAACGTTACAAAACATATCGAGGTAATGCTGTTGTAATGAAATAACGTTAACTGCATGCAGCATGCTTCATGAACTTTCTTACTTCAGTCATCATCCTTGACAGTTTTCTTGTCTAACTTCACCTGTTAAAGACCTTCATATGAGGCTTAGTTTCAGAAATTGACATTTGGTTACTATGCAGGGTTGAAGCCTAACACGTTGTATTACTATCAATGTGGAGATCCCCATATACCAGCCATGAGTAGTTTGAACCATTTTAGGACTATGCCAATTTCTGGTCCCCTGAGTTACCCTGGTAAAATTGCAGTTGTGGGTGATCTAGGTCTTACATATAACACAACAGACACTGTTAGTCACATAGCTAGCAATAGACCAGATCTTCTTCTCCTGGTAGGTGATGTGACTTATGCAAATCTGTATCTGAGTAATGGAACTGGTTCTGATTGCTATTCCTGCTCCTTTCCACACACTCCCATTCATGAGACTTATCAACCACGCTGGGATTATTGGGGAAGGTACCAGCCTCATTTGCTTCTCTATGGTGTTNCACATGTAAGTACATATTGAAAATACATAATTTAATTTACATAAAACAAATTATACTACTTAAAATACATTATACAGCTTAATATGTGTCATGTTTCCATTAGTTAGACCATGTTTGACTATGGTGGACAAATTTTTAATTGTCCACCATAGAAGTTTCATTGCGTAATTGTGTAGCTGATTAACTTGCAGGGGAGTATCAGATTGGTTATGACATAAAGCCAATGGATCCCGAGAGTGTGAAGAGTGTTGTACATTATGGGACAATACGACGCCCGTTATTACATGAAGCAACTGGGTATTCCCAAGTGTACAGTCAACTTTATCCTTTTGAAGGCCTTCAGAATTATACATCTGGAATCATCCACCATGTTCGTCTTACAGGTATAGTTTATACTTGAGGTACCGCCATCATCAACAGTTTCTTCTTTTACATGTAAAACTTGGTATGTCAGTTAATGATTGGAATCTAGCTTATTAGACCAACATAAAATGTTTAGTTAACTGTTAATGCATTTCAATTTGCATCCTTCAGAAGGTACCATATTATCAAACAGAATAGTCACTCAAAACAAGTGATTCTGATATTAATCAGTTGCCTTTTTCCAAAACTGTATCTGACTTCCCTCTCCCTTCTCTCGATCTGAAACGTTACAAAACATATCGAGGTAATGCTGTTGTAATGAAATAACGTTAACTGCATGCAGCATGCTTCATGAACTTTCTTACTTCAGTCATCATCCTTGACAGTTTTCTTGTCTAACTTCACCTGTTAAAGACCTTCATATGAGGCTTAGTTTCAGAAATTGACATTTGGTTACTATGCAGGGTTGAAGCCTAACACGTTGTATTACTATCAATGTGGAGATCCCCATATACCAGCCATGAGTAGTTTGAACCATTTTAGGACTATGCCAATTTCTGGTCCCCTGAGTTACCCTGGTAAAATTGCAGTTGTGGGTGATCTAGGTCTTACATATAACACAACAGACACTGTTAGTCACATAGCTAGCAATAGACCAGATCTTCTTCTCCTGGTAGGTGATGTGACTTATGCAAATCTGTATCTGAGTAATGGAACTGGTTCTGATTGCTATTCCTGCTCCTTTCCACACACTCCCATTCATGAGACTTATCAACCACGCTGGGATTATTGGGGAAGGTACCAGCCTCATTTGCTTCTCTATGGTGTTCTGTGATGTAAATCTTTTGCTTCGCAGATCTTTTTCTCTGATATGGTTATGCTATACTCATGGTATGATTACCTCACAGGTTTATGCAGAGTTTGATATCAAGGGTTCCAATAATGGTGGTTGAAGGGAATCATGAAATAGAGGAGCAAGTTGATAATCAAACTTTTGTAGCATATAGTTCTCGCTTTGCGTTTCCATCAGAAGAGAGCCAGTCACCATCTACATTCTATTATTCTTTCAATGCTGGAGGGATACATTTCGTAATGCTCGGTGCTTATATAGCTTACGATAAATCAGGTATCTTTTATATTGCTTGGAGTATGATTTATGAGCTCTTTCTTGGTATTTTCTTACGCCACCAAGTAAAAAGTCTCATTTTTAACTTGTGCTTTTTTAGCTGATCAATACAAATGGCTTGAGAAAGACTTGGCTAAAGTCAACAGAGATGTCACTCCATGGTTGGTTGTTGCATGGCATCCACCCTGGTACACTTCTTATGAAGCTCACTACAGAGAAGCAGAATGCATGAGAGTTGCAATGGAAGACTTGCTCTACTCTTATGGTGTAGATATAGTGCTCAATGGACATGTAAGTTCCATGATGTCAGAAATTATATTCATATATGTCTACTAAATCAATGAGATAATCAATCAGCAACCCTCTATATTTTCACAACTAAAGAGTAGATAGGTGGTGCAAGTAAATGATGTCCTCTTAGTTCTTTGATTTAGACATGATAATTTGCTTTACTTGATTGGGAGATTTCTTTTCTCATTGTCATTGCTTTCCCATTTCTTACTATCAGCCAATATTTTTGCCATTTACTGCTGAATAACAATTCTGGATGAAACTTCAGGTACATGCTTATGAGAGATCTAACAGGGTATATAACTATACCTTAGACCCTTGTGCTCCTATTCACATCACCATAGGGGATGGGGGTAATCGAGAGAAGATGGCAGTTAAACATGCCGATGAGCCAGGACTCTGCCCTGAGCCATCAAGTACTCCAGATAAATACATGGGTGGCTTCTGTGCTTTTAACTTTACCACTGGACCTGCAGCTGGTAAATTCTGCTGGGATCGTCAGCCTGATTACAGTGCATACAGAGAAAGTAGCTTTGGCCATGGAATCCTTGAGGTGCCTTGTTTCTTTTCATTCAATGTGTTCTTGTTTTTCCAGAAAGCCTCACATAAATTCTGCATGATCTGATTTAAATGCATTTTAATGCTTTACACCCCTTCATTTTTAAGAATGTCCTTCATGGTTATATGATATTCAGGTGAAAAATGCGACTTGGGCCCTCTGGACTTGGTACAGGAATCAGGATAGTGACAAAGTGGCTGGAGATCAAATTTACATAGTGAGGCAGCCAGATCTTTGCTCTCTTGAAAACAAGGTAACTAAAGGAAGATCAGATGTTAGATAACATCGAAGAGTAACAATAACTGTGGTAGGATAGTAATTAGTAAAGGAAAATTCTCATGTTGTAAACTTATAATGCTGAGCTTAAGCAAGTGGTGGAAAAGGAAAAGTACTGGCAGCTCCACCATTAACGTAGTCAGTTTTGTATGGAAGATGTGCATCTCATTTAGTCATTATTATAAATAGGTTACTTCTAGCATTGCCAGAATGATGTAATATTGCTAGTATGATAAGTTAGTCATTTAATTGTTTAGGAAGATGTACTGTGGTTTGTTGCCCTCGTACATGTAGGCGTCTAGGCGATATAGCATTGATCTTTTTATCAATAAACACGGAGCACCATATATATACAGTTTTCATAGATGTTTTCTCAGTGTCCTGTATAAGCATTGCCAATCAGTTGTTGTTTGAATATCTTTCTGTGTGTATTTCTTGTTTCAAAATCTTAAGACAGCACTATGGTCGTTAACCTTCACCTGAATGCCTCCAAAGCGACTTCGCTTTGTTTTAATTGGCTCTTCAAAGATATTCCACAGGTCACAGCATATTTACTGGTCTTATAAGTCATGAATGGAGCTGACTTTACAAATTGAACTAATTACTGGAGCTTTTCCTTGACCATTCCACAAGGCAATCAAATTCAGCAGCAATTTTGAAGGTTCTATTCTAACCTATTACATTTAATAAACGAGTCGTGTTGCATCAATTTAATTAAATGAGATAAAAGTGACTATCCAAACTTACTAATTCTGTGTCGGATGTGTGCCTAGTGTTATCCTTTTCTTCATCGTTGTTTTTTTTTCCTCCCTGTATCTTGATGAAACATCACATGATTCACATCCCACGAGTAAAACGTTATTCATGACACATTCTCCTCCAAGGACGAAAATATCACCCAATTTAAAATATTCACGCGATCACTTCAAATCAATCAACAAATCATGATCTTGCTTAAACTATAGGAGTAGTGATTTGACACTCAAAATTTTTATGATCACAAAGCCACCGAAGCACTCACCTTTTTGCTTTATTTCTTTATTACTCGGTAGTTTATCTATTATACCTACAAAATCACGTGGAATTTTCTTTTATAGCAATAGAAATGAAATGTGAATAATTTTCGCAGTAATATCACTCTCCACTTCAAGCATTGTTGATTGGAAAACAGTCACTCAGTCCGTCCTAATGCAGTTAGTCCCACATTACAAGAAATTACTCGTAATAGATAAGCATACTTTACCCATAATTTCCATAATTTAATCCAAGAAACAATGGCATTCTTCTCCGTCTACATTTTTCATATGCTTTATGACTCCATCGCTTTTTAACCATTATGTCATAATGCTCAAATATCGATTGTTGAAAGTTAACAAATTAACTATTCCACTCATCTTTAAGGTTTTATTTTTTAACCATTATGTCATAACAGTTAAATATCGACTGTTGAAAGTTAACAGATTGACTATTTCGCTCGTGTTTAAACTTCTTCATTTAAAGAAAATGATTTACTAAAAGTTTATTTAACATTCCAAAGGCTGGAATTCGAAAGTAATTATTTGTACCCCCATTCTCAGGAGAACATGACAAGTTGCTAAGTGCTATTAAAACATATCAAGCAATCTTTTAATGAAGAGCTATTACTAATATATTGCTTAATGATTCTGTTCAGTGTCATCATCAGTCATTAGTCACGTTCAAAAGAGTGTAAATCAATGCAGTACTTTATAATAATTTGATAGCAAAGGTCCACAATTCCACAGTTCAGAAGACTTTTTATATTCATTTTTTATATTACACGCGGTTCATGAAACTTGAAAGTGAGGTTCCAACTTAGTGGTTAGTTGATTTAGTCAACAATGACATAATGTTGTAAAGTCTCAGTGTACATCTAACATATATGACTTTCATTATATAAAGCCTTCAACATAGAACAAAAATCAGAAAGTAACACACCAAATTCACAATACAACTACCATCTCATTCCAAGCCACCATGAGGGCAATTCAACCCACCATCAACCACCACATCCCAACCAGCCGCGGCCTTCCACAGCCAATTCGATCTCAACAAGCAATTCTCTTTGACAATCATCGTTCCTCGAAAGCATCAAACCCGGCAACTCGTTTAGCTCAATCACTTACTCAATTGCTCCATCTCCAAATTGAATCCATACACACCCAAAAAACCATCACACAATCCAACTTTAGTTCCATTTTAGAGGACAAAAGTAATATTCCTATATCATCCCCTAAGGATGACATCTCAGATAAGTGGCAAGAGCTTCATGGTTCTAATGATTGGGACACCCTTTTAGACCCTCTTAACCCTTCCCTAAAGCAGGAGTTACTCAAGTATGGGGAATTCGCCCAAGCAACATACGATGCATTCGACTTTGATCACTACTCGGAATACTGTGGGAGTTGCAAGTACAACCGTAGTAAACTTTTTGAGAAGCTTGGACTTACAAGACACGGATACAACGTTACAAAGTATATCTACGCGACATCTCAGATTGATCTGCCTCAATGGTTAGAAAAGTCTCAAGTAGCCGAGACTTGGAGTACACACTCAAATTGGATGGGATATGTAGGGGTGAGCGATGATGAAGAGTCTAAGCGCATTGGAAGGAGGGACATTGTAGTGGCATGGCGAGGGACAGTGTCAGCATCAGAATGGTACGAGGATTTTCAAAGGAACTTAGAGATGTTTGGACATGGTGATGCCAAAGTTGAGGAAGGTTTTCTAAGCATATACACCTCAAAGTTCGAATCCTCGAGATACAACAAAACAAGCGCATCAGAGCAAGTTATGAAGGAGTTAGCCAAGCTTATACATTTCTATAAGAAAAGAGGTGAAAAAGTTAGCCTTACAATAACAGGGCATAGCTTAGGTGGAGCATTGGCTCTCCTTAATGCATATGAAGCAGCAGCAACCTTTGTCAACCTACCAATAAATGTCATCTCTTTTGCTGCTCCAAGAGTGGGAAACTCAGATTTTAGGGACGAGTTACACGAGTTGGGTGTGAAAGTATTGCGCGTTGTGGTGAAACAAGACATTGTTCCTTGGACACCCGGAATGGTGTTCAATGAGAAACTTCTCAGTGAGAAACTTCAAAATTTCGATGAGATTACCGGAGGATTAGAGTGGGTGTACACTCATGCTGGAGTTGAGCTAAAGCTTGACGCAAGGTCTTCTCCTTACTTGAAACGCGGGATGCAATTACTAGGACATCACATGCTAGAGACTTACCTTCATTTGTTGGATGGATTTGAGAGTTCTAAGCTGCCTTTTCGGAAAGATGCTAGGAGGGATATTGCTTTGGTGAACAAAGAATGTGATATGTTGATTAATGAATTAAGAATACCACCAAGGTGGTACCAAGCAGCTAATAAAGGTTTAGTTCAAAATGCTTATGGAAGATGGGTGAAACCGAAGAGGGATCCGGAAGATATACCTTCTCCTACTAGTGAATCTGCTTCTTATAATGAAATGAAGCATGTACTTAGCTATTAGATACTGACTTATAATTGTACATATTATAGAATTTGCTAGTATCATACTCTTAATATGCAACAAAAATTTCCAAATCCTTTCCTTTGAATCGTTTGAACAGAAGTAAGCGCGTGATCAACCCAACACTATGTAATGATTCTGAGCACATTGTTGGGGTAAACATCAGTTAGAAAGTTGATCAACCACCAACATTCTTTGTTGTTTTAAAGTTTCTACAATACTAACATATTTTCGGTTGAAGTTCTTGGGTACCCACAGCATTGAAGGAAAAAAGGACCACTGCGACCTGTATCCGAATTTCGATGCTATACAGGGGACCAGTGCAGCTTATTACCAAGCAGAGGAGGGGCTTGTCACAGACTCGTAATGACCATTATTATTCATACTATGTAAGAGATTCATCAATGATTTCAAGTGATGCATGTGCATATCTTTTTCAAATTTAGCTTTCAGTTTTTCACTGAAAACTCATGAGTGAAAACAATATTAGCTTAACCAAATCTATAGGCTAATAGTGACATATAATGTTGATCAAAATCAACCAGCTTTCTTGGTGCAAGAATTAATTTTGTTTTGAATCGAAACAAGTACAAAATTGCAGGTTCAAAGAACAGAGCAACACTAGAGCTATCTGAATCTATGATTCAATGCATTGAAATAGATGATTAGTTCACAGGAAGTTGCCAATATTTTCCAAAACTAGAGTATGAGAAGATCTGAAAGAAAAGAAACGTAAAATCACTACTATATATCATAAAATTTTTATGACCAAAGATGGACCTTAAACATACATTCATAAATCTACTACGTAGTATATAGGCTGATAAGAAACAGTATACATACACAATCATACCTCCTTAACCAAGAGACTAATACCAAGAAAGATAATAACTCCTTCCTGATTGTTAAATGGATACACATTCCTATATGACATACATAAACTGAAGAAGAGCAGACTGATTGATTCCTTTTGAGCCGAAACTAATGTTGTCATTTTCAAAAAGAACCAAACAGTCTAAATTTTTACAGGCCAAAACATGCTGATGAAGTGATGAAGCATCATCCTTAGAAGATATCTAAAATCTCCAAGATGAAATTGTTGCAAAGGGGGCAATTACCCCTCTGAACAAAGAGTTCCCTTGAACACAACCTGCAAAAGGTATGGCCACAAGGGATAAAAGCAGCGCCTTTATGTCTCACCATACACACACAGCAAGAATACTCTCCTTTCCCAACATCCTCTGCCACGACTTCCTCCTCTACCTCTTCCTCTTCTTCCTCTTCTTCGTCATCCAACCTGTACGTTGGCCCGCTTATTCCAGCCTGTCGGTCTGTCTCCTCCAACAAGTCCATCAAAGACATCCTCATTGGCTGATTTGCAGGAGGCCCTTGATTAGGAACGCCTCCTTCATGCTCATCATCATTGTCACCCCGACCTCCATCTATGGTCCCATGGGGGGACTCATCAGATTCCTCACCCTCCTCCCTGAAACGATGATGACCTCCATCCAACTCTCTCAAAAGCCTTCTACGAGTCTGCTCCCTCTCAGCAGCCAAAGCTGCAGACAGCCTGAAACTACCACCACTTCTAGGAGAGCCACCACTATCAACCTCCCTCAAAGTCAGATCATCAGCTGGAACAGTATCAATTCTTCTTTGAGAGTTGCTCCGAAGTGAATTCCTATTCGCCATCATTTCTCCTATTGACAATGATCTCAAACTGGGTAGCACGTCAGACCTTGGCACACGATAAGATGATTCCCAACGCCGTGAATTGGGATTCTGATTCTGATTCTTCTTGAGCTTAAGGCGCTCTTTCAAATACTTCCACGTTCTTCTTCCAGTAGGAGAGCCTCCAGCTCCAGCACTTTCAGCAGCTAGTGTCTCGTCGTTGCGGATCACCTCAAGAAGGGTCCTTACAACAATGTTAGGAGGTGGAGTTGATTTCTTTTCACAGTTAAGCACAGCACCAAGAGTGAGGCCTGATTCCTGCCTAGGACTGTTGTTATTACTATTAACTAAGGTAGAATTATTGGTGAATTCGCGGTTGATTGCATCCGCAAGGTCCGATGCAATGAAAGTGTCTCGAAGAGTTGAATGTTGAGTCAACAGTCTTCGAGGAGTAACAGCAGTAGCTACGCCACCACCGTTACTTTCCATTCAATCTGATTCACACAAAATTTCACCACAACATTATAAACACAATCATTTCAACTTTTGTACGATTTCGATGTTATCAATACAACCTTTGTTCTATGAATACTATCAAAACATATCCTCTTGATTGATTATTCTGCAAGCTAACAAAACTCAATGCTTGATTAAATAACAAATGAGATAATATAAAATAAAAACATTTTTTTCCAAAAAAAAAAAAAACTTTTCATCAAATTTCGAAATATATCAGAAAACAAAATCAGTAAAAAATAATTTGAAAATAAGAGTTTGTAATGGTTTGTCGTAATAACAGATTACTGATTACATTTGTTTTTTGTGTCATTTTTTTTTTTTTTTTGAGATTCACAATATTGTAACTACTAATAACAAATTAGAAACTTCATATTCCTCTTATTTTATTTTATTTATTTTTAATTATTCAACAACATTGAAATGCTAAATGTTGAATGACAACGTGTAACAAGCGTATGAAATTTCGCAATAAAATAACTAAATTTTCTGAATAAATTAAAGCCAAATTTCAAATCAGCCTTAAAAATTAATCGTGAATTCAATCATTCAACATTAAGCTCAATGATGGAGCTCAACGATGATCAAATTATCCAGAAAAAAATGTGAATCATTATGATGTCAAAATCAAAATAACTAAATTAATTTAACAAAATGAAAGAAACATAAATCATAATAACAATAATTATTATTATTATTATACCTTGATTTGCTCCGTATTGAATGATTGAAAAGGACAAACCACCGCTTTAGATCTGAATTTTAAGAGCTACAAAATTCATAATATGAACTTAATGCAGAAAAATAAAATTAAAATTAAGCAAGTAAAGTTGAAAAAAATAATTAATAAATAATAAACGATGAAATAATAATAATTATTATTATCATTACAACAAAGAAAAGGAAAAACAGAGAAAAAGGCAAATTAAAAAGGAGAAAATAATGGAGAAATCTTTTAATTTTTTAATTTTTTTTTTATTTGTAAAAAGAGAAAATCTTTATTGTTGTTAATGTTTGTCTTGGGTCTCTACTATTTTTGACTTTTGGAAGATGTGTAATGAACGGTTGTTTTTCTTAATAAAACAAAAACAAATTTAGTTATTATTATTATTTTTTTTTTTTAAATTTATTTTTGTGAGGACGTTATCTGAAAATGGGTGCACGAAAGTGATGCATTTGGAGGAGAGAGAGCAAAGAAAGATATGATTGAATTTGTGATAGAAACAAGAGTGCGACCGTACGAACATCGTGTTAATGGGCCGGAGCTAATATTAAGCCCAATAGCTTAGTTGGGTTTGGATAGGCTTCGCATTGTGCAGAAGTTTTTATTTTTAGACCGGGATGGAAATACGAAAACAAGTGATGTGAATCAATCTATGGTATTCTGAATTAGGAGAGCAAACATGTGTTCTTTTCACGAGTTGAATAGAACACAATCTAAGATCAGCTTTGTAAATATTTTTAGAGCGTGTTTGGCATTAGCTTTTGAGGTAGCTTTTAGTTTTTGAAACTAGTTAAAACACTATGATACAAAAATATTATTGTGTTGGTGAGATAGTGTTTTAAGTAGCTTTTAAAAGTAGGGGTAGTTTTTTAGTATTTTTCTATTGAAAGTAATAAGAATAAAATTGTTTTACAGTTTCAACATCTACATTTTCTAAACACTCTTATTATTAACAGTTACCTCGATAATTGAGCTCTAAAAAAACTACTGCTTTGACAGCCAACAGCTGCTCAAAAGCTAAAAGCTAGTCAAAAACTAACAATCAGCAGTTACAACTAGTTCTGCCGAACATACCTTTAGTGATTTTGATGTTATCATAGTTTTTTGTTTTGTTAGGAAGTTAATAGATGTATCGCTTCAAATTTGGAGTTCTATACAATACTTATCAACTCTAATTAGTGTTCACACAGTAGTTCTCAAATCCACCGGTAACCACATAGTACCCTTAGATTGTTTTTTTGATTTGGGATCATGGTTGTATTAGGTTTGAGGATAATGGTTGTAGATTCATCGTTAGTCATTACTAGTGATTTTTTACGTACAAATATTTATATAAATCGGTTAGACATATAAATACCTATAACGATATGTCAATCGTCTAACTATCTTTTATAAGTATTTGTATGTCAAAAGTGTAACATATAGTCGCAAATTCTTAGGTGCACCCGGAGCACCTTCCTCTAGGTGCTCCCGGGCGCGTGTAAGACACGCGTGACAGTTTAATTTTTTTATTTTTTTTTGTTCTGAACTACCAGTGCTTAGGTAAAATGAACATTAGTGTTTTTGTTCTGAACTTTAATGTTTTTTAACTGAACGTTAAGGTTGTTCTTATGTAAAATGAACATTCATGTTTTTGTTTTGAACATTAATTTTTTTATCACTGAACATTGATTCAGTGCTTAGATAAATGAATATTTATATTTTTATTTTGAACAATTATGTTTTTGAACTGAACATTGGTGTAGTTACCTTGAACAATGATGTTTTTTGGATCATATAGTTTTTTGGTGAACTTTAATGTTGTTATTTGAACATTATTGTTTTAAGATTGAACATTTATGTTATTATTTTGAATATTAATTTGAATTTATACATATAGATCCAAAAGAGCTCGTGTACCATCTACAACAATTCATTTTTTCTGAATGCTCAGAATTTTTACGAAAAAGTTCAGAAATATGATTACATCAATTACAAGAGAAATAACTGTTTGTTATACAAATCAAATGCTTCTTCATCATTGTTCACTTTTACATTCAACAATTCAGATTCATCAGCTTCATTTATAATCATTTGGATTGAATCATCTACAAAAATTGAAAACATTAAAATTAATAAGCTGAACACTAACTCATTATACAACAATTAGAAGAATATAACTGAACAACAATTCATTTTTTCTGAATGTTCAGAATTTTTATGAAGAAGTTCAGAAATATGATTACATCAATTACAAGAGAAATTGAACAACAATTCAATTTTGCTAATGTTCAGAATTTTTATGAAAAAGTTCAGAACAACATATTAATATAGAAATTTAATTTCTGAACATTAATTCATTTTTTCTGAACATTTATGAATCTTCATCAGCATATATGCAGAATTTAGTTTACTTATGAAAAAGTTCAGAAATATGATTACATCAATTATAAGAGAAATTGAACAACCAACAATTCAATTTTGCTAATGTTCAGCATTTTTGTGAAAAAGTTCAGAACAACATATTAATATAGAAATTTAATTTCTGAACATTAATTCATTTTTTCTGAACATTTATGAATCTTCATCAGCATATATGCAGAATTTAGTTTACTTATGAAAAAGTTCAGAAATATGATTACATCAATTACAAGAGAAATTGAACAACAATTCAATTTTGCTAATGTTCAGAATTTTTATGAAAAAGTTCAGAACAACATATTAATATAGAAATTTAATTTCTGAACATTAATTCATTTTTTCTGAACATTTATGAATCTTCATCAGCATATATGCAGAATTTCAGAACAATAATTTCTGAACTCTAATTGAAACTTTTTGAACGTTTATTAAATGAAATTATGAAAAATTTGACGAAAATTATAGCTTACAAATTTCTGTAAAATCTTCATTGATTACTTCTTGTAGATCTTCGTATGTTTTTGTGTTGTTTTGATTTGTATTTCTTTGATTTTCTGTTGAATCTGTCATGATTGAAATTCTAGGGTTTGAAATTAGAGAGAGAATTGTTTTGATTTTGAGAGAAAGAAAAGAGAGAATCAGAGAGGATGAAGGATATTTTAAAAAAAAAAAAAACGCAACAAACTACATATTTATAGCAGTTTGCTGCTGCAGTTTTTGGCAACTGCAAAACGCAGCGTTTAGCACCCGGAACACCTAGAGGAAGGTGCTCCAGGTGTAGGTAATCCCAATTGTTATATAGTCCAATTAGTTAAAATCTTTTCTCAATTTCATGATATTTTAGATCGATTCGTATCCTATCTTTATGGCTCGTTAACGCCCTTACCTTACCGTCAAAATAAAATAAAACTAACAATTAGGTAGTATTTTCAACACTCTCTCTTTCATTGAAGCTTACTCTGAGCTTTCCATCAAATCGCCTTACGCGCCTTTTCTCTCCTCCATTGACGCAGCTATTGAGGTAGGAAGCTTTTGTTTAACCATCGAAATTCAATTTCACAATCTAGGGTTAATTAATCATCATTCTATTGTCAGTTTAATCGATTAGGGTTTTATTGAAGGTGCCTTATTGAACTGCTTAGGGTTACTGTATCGAATTTTTCGCTTAAAATTTCCGATTTATTTGTTTGAATTATGTTATACTCTTCAGCGAAACGAATTTATGCACTTTTTTTGAGCTAGATTTCATAATCTAGTCAAAATTGATTGCAAATTTGTTCTAGGGTTTTGTTGATAAACTTTCAATGTTTGGTTATAATTTCTGAAGTCATGGAAGATAATAAAGACTGAAATCGTTGCTTGAATTTGTTTGTTACTCTTAAACTAGGAGAATTATATGCGTTTTTTCGAGTTCGAATACAATTTCATGTTTGAGTCGAAAAATCTGAATGTAAACTGTGTTCTAGGTTTTCATTTGTGATTATTTTGAGTTTGATTGATGATTATTATTTAGTTTTTCGGTAGGCATCTATAGATTAATCCCGAGAGTTTGTCGAAATTATTTTATTATGATTTTGTGCAATTATTAGTAGCATAGGTTTGAGGATATAATCAAGGATTGCACGTCTATTTGAGGTTTCATTTGATTGCTTATGTTTGAATGAGAGTTTGTTTTGGTGTGAAAATTGTATATTGCTGGTTCTTTCATATTGGAGAATTGTGGTTAAATGGCTGTAAGATTAGATTCGAATTCTGTACTATAGGATGTTACGCCGAATGAGAATTTGAAGGTTGTATATTGTATGTTACTCATGCATATTCGATGTGAAGTTTCATGTTTGAAGTTGAGAAGATTATTATAGGATATGGAGTATATTAGTTCATATGTTTATTTGTTATGAATAAGATTATTTTTTGGATTAAATGCTCATAATTTGAGTTTTCTTTTCTTTCTTTTTGTGTGTGTGTTTTTGATTTTTTGTAGATAGAATTGTATAAGTAGAAATGGTTACTGTTTAAGGCTGGAAAGCTCTTTGTGGATTAAAATTTGTTGGAAGAAGTTTGTTTTTGGATAGAGGGGTTACTAGATGAATATTATACATTAAAGGATGAGAAATTTATTTCGGGAATTTTTTTCCCTGTTTAGGAGCAATGAGTTTGTTAGATGGACAGTTATAAATCAAGGATGTAATTTATGATTGGAGGTTTGTTTGAGGGTAAATTGTTTATGCTTATGTTGATTCTTGATGGTAGATGAGATAATATTATTAGATTAAATGTTTTAATTTGAGATGTTACCCAAGAATTTGAGGTGTTGAGGATTCTTTGTTCTTTTAGAAGTTTTGTACTAGTTGAGATTAGTGACTAAGGATGAGATATATGTATTTGTTTATTCATATTTTTGAAAAAGCTTGTGCTGGGAGTGGAGGGATCGTTAGAATGATATACGGAGTAATACATTTGTGTATGTAAAGCTTATTCTGAGTAATTTGTTATTTTAAAAGCGAAGAGAAGTTATAATCTCGGGGTGTATTTTGGAGGTCTATTTAAGGATTGATTGAATCTGTTTTATGTATGAAATTTACGTTTGTAGTTGAGTTTTTAAAATTAAATGTTGTAAGTTGAGTTTTCCATTTGGTACCCAATTTCTATTTAGGTTCCATATGGTACCATTGTACTTTTAATTGGGACCATACCGTAATATTTCATCAAATTTGTTTTGTATTTTTTGATTTACGTGCCATAAAATTGTTCTATTTAGGTGTTAAAAGGATACTTAGACCCTAAAAGATAAAAATTATATCAAAATTGTTTATGCTTTTCCAGTTGGTACCCAAATTCTATTTAGGTTCTACATGGTACCATTGTACTTTTAATTGAGACTATACTCTCAAACAAACCTCTAACTAAGGTATTAGGGGGTCATTTTTGTCCTTGAGAGTCAATTATGGAGTCAAAGTTAAGAAAAATGGACCAACAATACCTTAAATTAATCTATTATTTAATATAATGCTACATTTTAGATTTAATTAAAGGTTTAATTAAAGGTACAGTGGTACCGTATGGAAACTAAAAAGAAATTGTGTACCGAATGGAAAAGCCCAAAGTTCAGGGGTACCAAATGGAAAAACCTTTTTTTTAGATGAATTTTAATTGTTTTATTAAACCGCTATAATATTTAAAATGATTATTGCTTGAGGATGTGATGCTTATATATGTTGATTAGAAGTTTTGTTAAAAAGATTTGTGTTGGAATGTTTGAAGGACATTATGTATCTGTGTATGAGAAGTTAATCTTGGGATTTATCTATTTATATAGGGTAATGTATTTATTAGATGAGAAGTTAATATGTAGATGTATTTGAGGTTTGGAGGCCTACTAGATAGTTAATTAGTTATATTTTGTTAATTAGAAGATCATATCTAATGATGGGGGTTGGTAATAGGATATTTGAGGTTTATTAATTGTAAGGTGAGATGGCATTGATGTCTTTGGATGAGTTTATCACATTAAATGTTTTGATTTGAGGTGTAAAATTAGAATTTGAGGTCCATTTGATGATCGATTATTTGTGTAATTGAGAAGGTTATATCTAATGGTGGTGATATTGTATTTGATGTTAATAGGTTGTAAGATGAGATGATAATTACATGTTTTAGATAAGTTTGTTATACGATTTCTTTTTCAATAATTAAATTTGAGGACGTATTTGAGAATTTTTAGTCTTGTGAAATCTTTTCAGACTAATCTTTATTTCCTTCATATATTTGTGGATTGGGATGCAATGTATGTAATATGAGGATAGATGACTTTTGCAACTTCTCTTATTGATTCATTATTTGGAAATAAGGCTTTCTTGTTATGCATTAAGCATTTGATTTGTGGAATAAATGATAGGCCAAGATGTTTTATTCGATGATTTAAAGTTATGTAAAGAAGTTTGCATGGGAAAAGAAGGGTAATACATGAATGTTATATCTATGAAGATGGTGTATAAGATTTTTTTTTTAATAGCTGCGACAAGCTTATTGTGGAAAGAAATTTGAGGTTTGAGGATTAACCAATTATGTCGTTTTTTAATGACAAGTTTATACTAGTATCTTAGTTTGGGGCTAAGTAGAACGTAAGATGATACGGGGATTATAATTTTTACGATTTGATACCAATCTACTTAGGCTCTATTCTCTTCGTCTTATTTTTACTTATTTTCAGCAAAAATAAGTTCGGATAAGCAAAAATAAGTTCATTTCAATAAACATAAGTTCAATTCAGCAAAAATTAGTTTTAATCCTTCAAAAATAAGTTCAGTTTAGTAAAAATAAGTTCAGTTCAGAAAAATAAGTTTAAGAAAAAATAAGTTAATTAAGTTGATGAGAACATAGCCTTAGTTTTTATATGTGGAGTTGAAAATTTAATATGTACTCCATAGTTCTTGTAAGGTAAAAGTTTTATCATTTTAGGAATAATGAGCGTTTCATCAATTTTAAAATTGTAGTTAGAGGATGAGATGTCTATATTTGTCCAAAAGAAGTTTTGTGATAAAGTTTAATAGGAGTGTAAGGATTGTTTGATGATTATTAAAGATTTGAGGATGACAAGTCCCATAGGGTCATTGAGGGACAATGAGTTGCTCAGATTTGTTGATGAGAAGTCTATTTGGATAAGATTTACTTTTGTGATTAGGATCAATTGGTTGTGTGTGTATGGATTAGAATTTGTTTTGATGAAAAAATCAAATTCAATGTTTGATATTACTCCCTCCATTCCACTTTGATTTGTGCATACACTATTTGGATGGAAACCAAGGAATATGGTATTATAATTGGGGTTGGATCAAACAGCAAAAATATATCGGAGAGAGAGTGAATAAACAGGAGAAATTGGGCCCTTTAGTAGACCACCTTTATTAAAATATAGTAAAAGCATGTCTCAAAATGGAATAAAGCACAATGCACAAAACAATAAGGAATGTCCAAATGGGGAAGTGCACAAAACATTGTAGAACAGAGAGAGTATTATATTTGTGGTTAATTTGTTGTAACTTGAGATTAGATTTTGATCACAAGATTTGATGCATATTTTGTTTTAGATTTTCTTTTGAAGTGGAGAGGCTTAGAGGATAAAAGTGCCTAGTTGAGAAGTTTATGTTTGAGGTTTTTGATTCTTGTAGATGTATGGTTTTTTTGGACATGTTTTTTGTTTATTACAAATTTTGTTGGTTGAAAAGATTACACTTTGAGGCTGAGGAAAGTGAAATAAAATTGTAAATTAGAATGTAAAGAAATTTGTATTAAATCCTGAAAGGGTTATTAGCGGTGTTTGAAAAGGTGTGTGTGGCGCGCTAAGGCGCAAGGCGCAAGGGGGTAGGCGCCTAACATGGACTAGGCGAGTCAATTTTAGCAAGGCGCAAGTGAGGTGCGCCTGGTTGGATTTTCAGTTGAATTACTATATGCATGCAATATTATTATAGTATTATCATATTATTATACTGCCTTAACAAAAAGAAAGTGGTCCAAAGCCCAAGTTGAAGGCTGAACAATCTGTCCTAGTTGAAGACCGAACAATCTAGAAACATGGAGAAGAAAATAAATTGATTTGTGTGTGTATCACTAACATTTTAAGTTTTTTGGAAAATTAATAATATAAAAATATATAGCTTTTTTGTTATATTATTGTGTGCTTTCTTGGTCTATTTTAGTGGGTTATGTATGCTTATGATTGAAAAAAGGCTTATCCATATAAAAGTGCACCTCACTTCGATAAGGTGCGTGCCTCATTCATGCGCCTTGCGCCTAGGCTCCAAGACCCCTATCGCCTTAGTGCACCTTGTGCCTTTTTATACACTACTTATTAGATGAAAAGCCCATTATATCCATTTCTGGAGCTATGAGTTCTTTAGAATTTAGATGCCAAGCTGTTTTTGATGACGAATTTTAGGATTATCTAATTATCTGAGTATAAAAATCTTTTTTGATGTGAATATTATAAGATGATTCTATTGGTGCTATGGTTAAAAGGTTTTAAGATGAGAATTAGATATGATGGGAGCAAATTGATGAAGTTTGGAATTTGAAGATGAATTTAAGTGACTTAGAATATTATTATGTTTTAGATGCGATGCAATGATTTTTGTAGAAGAAAATAAAAGAGTTATTAGATGTAAATTAAAGCGAGGATTATAAGTTTATTTTATGAAAATATTTTGTTTAGGCATGAATGCATGATGTATTATTGAGATGAAAAGTTCGGGTTTGAGAATAGAAGGGCTATTTGAGGGTTTTGGTTATGTTTGGATAAGTCCCGTTGGAACGGTTACGGCTATGTAGTGTTCATATCATAATTTGAGTTAGAATGGTTGTAAGATGAGATGAGACTTTCGTAGAGGAATTGATGGCTATCTCGTGATAATTTGAAGGTTGTATGTAGGGCATGTTACTCGTGCATAGTCGTATCAATTGGTTGTGTGTTTGTGGATTAGAATTTGTTTTGATGAGAAAATCATATTTAATGTTCGGTATTATTATATTTGTTGTTAATTTTTTGAAAATTTGAGATTAGAATTCTTGATCACAAGATTTGATGCATATTTGTTTTAGATCTTCATTTGAAGTGGAGAGGCTTAGAGGATTAAATTGCCTAGTTGAGAAGTTTATGTATGAGCTTTTTAATACCTGTAGATATGATATACTATATTTTATTAAGACGTGTTTTTTGTTCATAACAAATTCTGTTGGTCGAAAAGATTACACTTTGAGGATGAGGAAAGTAAAATAAATTGTGGATTAGAATGTGTAGAAATTTGTATTGGGTATTGAAAGGGTTATTAGATGAAAAGCCCATTATATCCATTTCTGGAGCTATGAGTTCTTTAGAATTTAGATAGATGGCAAGCTGTTTGTGATGATGAATTTTAAGATTATCTAATTATCTTTGGGTATAAAAATCTTTTTTGATGTGAACATTGTAGGATGATTATATTGCAGCTATGGTTAAAAAGTTGTAAGTTGAGAATTTGAAGATGAATTTATGTGAATTAGAGTATTATTATGTTTTAGAAGCTATGCAATGAATTTTCTATTAGAAAATAAAGTAGTTATTAGATGTAAATTAAAGTGAGGAAAAGTCTATTATATAAATTATTTTGTTTAGGCATGAATGCATGATGTATTTTTGAGATGAAAAGTTTGGATTTGAGGATGGAAGGGCTATTTGAGGGTTAGTTGGTTATGTTTGGATAAGTCCTGTGGGAACGGTTACGGTTATGTAATGTTGATTGTATCATATTTTGAGTTAGAATGGCTGTAAGATGAGATGAGACTTTTGGCTATCTCGTGATAATTGTATCTAGCACGTTACTCGTGCATAGTCGATATGAATTTCTATATACGAAGTTGAGAAGATTAGTAAAAGTTGAGAAGTAAATTATTTTTGAAATTTTTGTTATGAATAATAATAAGGAAAAATTGTCACTTACCACCTTTTAAAAAAAATTTTGTCACTTACCACCTTTAAAATTTTTTTTTGGTTAATGAAGACCTCCAACCAAAAAATCCGGTTTGATTGCCGGAATTTGCATTTGACTCACTTAAAAAAGGTTTTCTTAGTAATGGTTTTGATATATACATTCCATCTCCCATTTTTAGTTATTTCTCTCACTCTTCATTAATTGAAAGGAAATTGAAAATCAGAAACTCAAACACTGTATATCCAATCATTTCCTCTTTGAAAAGAAAATTGAAACTACCAAAACAAGCAATTGGGAATCAAACACTGCATCAATTGGTTGAGCACGAGTAGGTTAATTTCAAAAACTCAAAGTTCATCATTTTCATTTTCTACTTGTGCTTTAGTTCTCAAATTTTTTACTCAGTGAAGTTGATTTTGGGTTTTGTTTAATGTTCATCAATGGCGAATGCGAATCAGAAGAAGAACATCAGCTACATAATCTGTCAAAAGGCGAAGCAAGTTTAATTAAGAGTTAATTTGGAGAAGATTTGTGTGAATAGGTTTGAAATGTGGAGAGTAAACAAAGTTTAATTAAGAGTAAAAAATTGAGTTAATTTGGAGAAGAAGAAAGAGTGAGAAGAGAGTTGATTTTATAAGAGGATGGAGTGAAGGGTTTAGATTAGGGAATTTGGAGGGAAAAGGGGGGGGGGGGGGTTTGGGGGGAAACTTCAATTACACACTAATGCGACAAGTCTCATGTTCAGTTAGGAAAGGTTTTTATGGTAATTTGTAACATTATCATAAACAAATCAAGTTTGCTATTTACCTATTTTTTCCATAAATGTTCACAAAATTATGATTCTGTACTTCTTAAATTTTAAAGAAATATAAACACTCTCATATAAAACTGTTTTATAATAATACCTCAATTATTTGTGATTCTTAACTATTATATTCATTATATTAATTTATTTTTTTTGACTAACTATCCGGTTGTCTTAACCATCAAACGCTCTAGTTTAGTAGATTTGTTAAATTAAAAAAATAGTTGAACATTCAAAATGTTCAGCATATTAATAATTTCTAATTATTCTATAGTTCATGAATAAAATCACATATTACTGTTAATTTATATTGAACCAAAGATGATGATATTTTATTATAGATAGATATTTCAATGATTTCATGGTGTTATTTAATCCTATAATTTCTTTTATTTTCGTATCCATATATGATCCATCATTATTGTTATCTATTTTTTGATTTATAAAACCGTATGATATATCATAAACAATAATTAAATATGTCAATTTATATAAACGTGAAAATTTTGAATTAGACAACAAAAAAAGTAGAAAAGTATTTATCTGCTTATTGTTATAATTTTTTATTTTACAAAAACCTGCCAAACAACCCCAGTAGAAGTTTTATACGACATGGCTTATGTAAGTTACGTTTTTCTTCTTCGTCCAAAATTTCAATATACATTTAAGGTAAAGATATTTTGCACACACTGATTCGATTATGGCTTAAGCTAAGCGCACATGAACATGTATCATGCATCAAGAAAATGAACAAGTACCAGGCATTTTTTTGGCCTGAACAAACCATTTAACTTGACTCTTACTTTGTTTTTATAAAACTCATTTATTGCCCAATCAAAGTTACGTCTTTGCATTAAATATCATATAATCACAATGATCTTGTTTTATGTACCCTCCCTCCCCCCTACATGCACACGTCCATACGATGCACACATGTAGGATGCCAAACGCTACCTAGCATATTTATCCGATATTGCATTGGGACTTTTGGAAATAAAATTAGGCTTATTGAAATTGACTCGTCATACTAGTTGGCTTTCTTGATTACACGCCTTTCCACAGCTCATAATTAGGTTCTTCACTAAAAGCCCTAAAACAAACGATTTTCTAAAATAGTTGCTTTAAACTAAAAGCATGTGAATATGCTCGAAAGAAAGATTATGAATCTAAAAATATTTCAAAATCCTGAAAAATTTGAAATACAATGTTTTATCCTGTTTTTTATTCGACTATCAGTTTTTAATTAGGTATATTTTACTTGAATCCAAATATGTTTAGAATTTGTTTAGGACATGTGTTATTGTTTAGTTTTCTTACTTTTAACTCTTAAGCTAGGTTTTAGACAAGGGATGTTTGCCTATAAATGCTCTGGTTCTGGTTTCATTAACGAAATTCAAATTAGTTTAAGTATATTGTGAGCTTTATGCTTATTAAAAGGAGTAATTTAAACAACTTTGCGTAAGTTGATCTAATTAATCGTATATCAATAGAGAACCTCAAAACTCACAGAACTTTTAAATTACTTATTATTTTATTTGTCCATTATCATTTCTCCAATCCACACCAAATCCGTCATTCTTAATAAATCAATTTCATTCATCCAAATAATCATAAAACCCACTAATTTCGCATCACCTCTCTAGCTTGGACTATTTTTGTCCATAACAAAGTAGTCAACTTTTAATAATTGTCTACTATTAGTAACTTGTTCAGTTTGAGAGTGAGTGGATATTGTAGTCGTTAAAGCTTTCCTCCCAATTTTGGAGATCTTGAGAACATCTCCTCACCCATTCTTGGGCTCCTAGCACCCAAAAAAAAAACTTGTGCTGTTTAAAATGACTACATAACCCATGTGGTGTTAGTGTGTTACCATATGATCATTAAGGTTTTTTGCCACACTTTCTCTACTCCCACTTTAATCTCCATCCTTATTTTCTAAAAATTAATACTTTATATTTTTGCTTAGGAGTTTGTGTCAAAGCCACAGTTGCAACGCATCCGTTACAAAGGTAATATTTAGAAAATGTTCTTTACATAATTACACAACTATCTTCACATAATATCTCTCCCATGTTCTTTATAAAGTTTTTTGTGCAAAATAATGGAGCAAAGACAACGAGATGAAGAGATCAAACCGTTCGTGCTAGGTATTGTAGGTTCTTTTGAGGTCCTCCTATAGTAGACAATGTAGAGCACCAAGCATAATGAAGAAACCAACTTACTATACCTATTACACCATAATGTAGCATGGACTTCATCCGGTCACTTTATAAGAATTCAGTGTAGTACAGAGGAAAAAGAAGAAAAGAATATTAATAAGAAAGTTACATTGTTGATTCCTCATTCTGCCACGGAAATAAAGATTAGAGAACTATTATTAATAATTGATCAGACATAGCAGCTTCTTACCCAGGCATACAATGTAATTGATGCTCAAATAGACCTTCATCCTTAACTAATTCCTCAAATCCAAACTCATCGCACCTAATCATATAACACGAAAAAATCCTCAAAATTAAATTGTGATCCAACTAAAAATCCATCCATTTTAAAATACATGTATCCCCACATAAAAGTATTACTCTAATTCACAAAAAACCATAGCAAATTTTGGACTTCGCCATTTAAGAAAATTCTTTTCCAAACCTGACCTAATAAATTTGTTGCAGCAGCATAAAATAATATTACTTACATCCTTGACCGATCTAATAATCCTACCATTCTCAAACACAGATTCTAACACATTCTGATTCAAATTATCTTGTCAGCTCTCATCCTCTAATAACTGGTTAACTTAAACTCTAATTGAAAAGGCATCACATCCTACAATATGTCATTCTTATTTCAGCTTATGGCATATAAACACACAAAAATACATAAATATTTATAATCTTCTCGTCAAAACAAATCTAATCCCACACAACCAATAGACTTCTGATCCTCAAATTTTATAAAACTCGATGTTCCAACAAGATTAATTTTCCTGATTGAACTTCCATCTACACATATTTATATTATAATAACTATAATGAATGAATATAAACATCTCATGCTCCAGCTATAATTTTCATCTATCAGAGCACTCTAATCAGCAAAGCCATCCTCAATATATAAACTTTTCATCTTACTAAAATTCTAAGTCACAAAATATATTCTCGAACAAGGCACTCTATACTAAAAAAGTTCACACTTCAAATACAAAAATTCAAATTGATAGGAATCATATCCGATAAATTTAGTTCTCATCCATCTTCATTCCATGAACCTCAAGTATGATGAAAGCACCAAAATTGAATGAACTAAGCAACTAAGCAATTGATCCTCACATACACCTCCAAAAATATTCAACAAAAATTTTATCAATAAAAACATTGCGCCCCAAAATTTTTTCATGAAATAAACTTTTCTTTAATGGTTTAAACTAAACACAAGAATCTATTACAGACTAAGAATCCAAAATAAACTTCACATCCCCAAATTTATAATAATCTTTCCATTCCAAAAACCATCTTCTTCAGACAACTTATCCACAAACAAATCAAATTCCTCCTCATACTATGAGCATTCGATCAGCAAGGGTTCGTAAAAAAACCTTTCCTCTTTGCATATTTTAGATGAGGTGAGGCAGTCCATCTAAGATGAGGTACCACGGTGTCTATGTTTTGACGATATTGTGTTTGGTGGATAACTAGATTAGGTTAATGCTAAGCTAGAGCAATAAAAATAAAATTGAAAGCTTATTTTTGGTTTAGTCCGAGTAAAATGAAGTACGTGGAGTGCCATTATAATACTTTGGAGGAAACAAAGTGAAGAAGTTGCAACTTTGATGGTAAGGAACCACCCAATAGGGAGTGGTTTAAGTACATTGGATCAGAGGGATAGAATATTGATAGATGTAACCCATCAAATTAATTGGGTGGCTTAATGGAGAGAGCGACAGGGTGTTTGTGTGGTCTCAAGTTCAAAACATGCCTAAGAGATAAAAACAAGATCTATACACATAGCAGCAAGACACCATCACTATACTATGTGTCAGAATGTTGGGCACTTAAAAGGGGCATATTAAGAAGTTAGATGAGGCGAATGCATGCAGTGAATTTAAAGACAATAAGAAATTTATATACTAAAAGAAAGAGGGAGTACCAATATTGAGGATAAATATAAGAGAAATGGCCACATGGCTCGGCATGGAAAAAGATCCGAGATGCACATTTAAAGGATTGAGCGTTGGCATAAGGGAGGTAGGGGAGATCAACTGACTTGGATAGAAGGAGTTCAAAAGGACAAGGCAAGGACGGGTACACAATCTTATTTGGCTTTAGATTGGAATGAATAGAGAAGGATTTATGTGGATGACTATACGAAAACATGGATTCATCGGTCAAAGATTAAGCTTTGAATATGAAGATGATGATAATTTGGCCTAAAATATATTCACATTTAAAGAGGAAAATAAAAACTTCTAAGCTAATGCATTTCACTTCATAACCTTGACTTGAATCAAAGAAGAATATCCATACATATAATGGGGTCATCAAATTCAAAGTTTAAATTCTCACCAAATACTCACATAGTGGTCACATCCTAAAGTACAATAAGGAATTTCACCTTACAACCATATAACCTCAAAGACTGAAATATGATACAACCATAGCATTCACCTTAGAATTGACTCGTCAAACAACTTAACCAAGATAACCAATCCAGTTCATCTTCAATATTGTCAATCTAAATGTTTCATCTAATAACTCGTCATAACAAAAAAAAAAAATCATTTCTATATAATAAAACTCCTCAAAACTTGTAATTTTCAACACAATTAAAATCCCACACATACACTTCTAACTAGGAACTTTTAATCTCTAAAAATTCTCAACTTCAAGTATAAAGATTCACATCAAAAGGCATCACAACCTACTATAAGTAATTTTCATCTCACTTACAAGAGTCACAACTTATTAGCCTCCCAAAAAACAATAACATTTTACCCATAATTTTTTCTAAAACAAATTAAATCCAAGCGGATAACCAATTAATCCATACAAAAACCTTAATAGCCTTCTCAATCTCAACCTAAAAATAGAACTAAATATCCATCAACGAAATACTTCTCCCACTTCCAATCCTCTTAATTCTAATCGTGAAGCACTTTCACTCCCATTTTTCACACGCTTTGAATGCACAAATTTAAGCATCTAATGCTTCAACTACAATTTTTCAACCATTAGATGCTCCCGAATGCTCTAAAACAACATTTCATCCATAAATATAAACTTCTCATCTCAACAAAAAATTCTTGTTCACAAAACAAATTTCCAACGAAGGCACTAGTTATAAAACAAATTTCCGACTAAGGCACTTGTTATAATCCAGTCAAATTCACAACTTCAAATAAAAGGTCTCTCGTCAAATAGGCATCACTACAATGCAATAGCTATCTAATCTTACATTCTATTATGATTAATTATGATATAGCCACACTTTAATTGCAATATGCAATCCAAATCAATTTAATTGCTTTAACTTCTATTTAGGAAAGTCTCAAAATTCACATCACTATTATTTTTCTCTTATTTAGTAACTTTAATGTGAAATTACACAATTTTTCTTTAATTTTTTTCTTATCATTTCCTCGATGGTCCCCACTTCCCTCGTTAACTATCCTTTTATCTTACTTTATTATTCTTTCAAAAAATGCCTCAGGAATCTTGATTTATAAAAAAGTCAAACAACAAATTGATGAGGAAGTACTTAAATTAAACTTTAATGATAAAATCTAGCCCCTAAAAACATTTTCCCATATGAAACTTCTCATCCTCAAACGTATATATTCATCTAATAATTCTTTCACTCCCAATCTTTCACACAACTTCCAAAAAAAATAAAAAAATAAAATAATCAGCCTCTAGGTTTTGAACATTCAACTAAAAAGATATTATTATTAGAAAATTTTTAGTTACCACCTTTTTAAAAATTTTGTCACTTACCACCTTTTAAAAACAATTTTTGTTAATGAAGACCTCCGGCCAAAAAATCCGGTTAGAATGCTGAAATTTCATCTAATTCTATTTGCACCCTCACATCATTCCCACCTAATTC
>PYUH01000221.1:2293442-2318694 GCA_016808085.1 Suaeda aralocaspica
GGCAACAGCATCCACTCAAGCCCCCCCCCTCCCCGTGGGCCCGCCAGAAATTCTCCTACGCAAACCCGGCACGCCAGCCCGCGGAGAAAAGCACGGCGGCGCACGATTTAGTCTTCCAAATTCATAACGCTGGGTGGTTGCGGAATAAACTTTGTTGTAGCGCCACATTGTCAGAACCTATCTTCACCAATCTCTCACATACCTCTTATTCTAACTTGCTCTCGCTTTGACAGATTTGCTCAGTCTGATGTTCTTCTTTGATTTCGCTCGTCCAGTGAGAACATAACCAACACCCCCACACATCCCCTCCGCGTACCCCCAATTTGGTCATCTCCGCCCCCGTCGCCCCTGGACCAATTGCTGCATTTGGTTTTGACGCTAAATCTGCTGTGTCTCACTCCCATTGAGTGCGTGTTTGCTCCTCCCTTGTGTTGTTGGGTTAGTTTTCCCTTTCTTTTCCCGGGCCTGATTGATCCCGTTGTTTGGTTTTGGTGTGTTCACTCTCAGTTACGTGCTGTGCATTTTGGTAATAAAATTTGTGTTGTGTAGTGCGAGTTGTAAAACTAGAACACTTTTCTGTTGGGATGAGGTGTAAGGTATTTCTACTTCTTGATTCCTTTGTGTGTTGTGTGTTCCGTGGAATTCCTTTCTTTGTATGTGAATGTCTGTATGCTCTGAGAGCGATTTCTGCCTGGGACTCCGGCTTTTTGGTTTGGCGGTTTTCCCCCCCCCCTTTCAGGTGGCGGCCCCCTTTTTTTCCCCGGTGTCGTGCTTGTTTTTCATGTATAGAATTTGAGTCGTAAGAAACGGTTGTGTTCATAAGAATGTGCCTTTACCAGTGTGTATGTTTTATGTTCTCTTTCTGCTTGTGTGTGTGCAGAGTATTTGTTTTTTACGATACAGACGTTGTAGCTTAGTGTGTGTTGACACTAATTTTTGAGTGTAGTTGTGTTTTTAGTGTGCAGTTTGTTATTTAATTCACAGATGTATACTTGATTAATTACGTAGCCGTTGTGTCAATGGATTTATTTTTAAACTTGTGTATTCGCTGTGAATTAATAGTGTATCATGGGGGAGCTTCCCCTCCTTCCCACTACTTTTGGATTATGCAAAGACATACATGCATTTAAGGGCCTGTTAATCATCATATTTTTAGTTTTCTTTTTTTAGTTGTAAGATTGTGTGGTTTTCATGTGTGATTTACATCTACTACTAACTTCTTTATGTTTTAATAGCAACTTCTACGCTGGGTAAATATATATATGGTCTTACGTAGTTATTAGTTTTTTATATTTGTAGTACTAGTCGTATGTCATTAGACCTTGACTTTTGTTGTAACGAGCTGTGCGAATATTTAAGATTTGATTTTTAAGTGAATTATTTCGAGTTCTAGTTTTTTAAAATAAGTCCTCATATATACTCCGAAGCTGGATGCGTGATGATGTGTAGGCTCGTGGATAGTGTTAAAGTAATTGTTGTTTCCTTTTTCTTTCTTGCTTCTACCTTTCATTCTTTTCTCGTTTTTTTTTGTGTCTCTCTCGTGCCTGCCTCCCCTTCCTCCCCTTCCCCCCCTCCCCCCCCTGGTCGCTATCTTGTCTCCCCCTTTCTTTTCGCTCTTCTCCCCCTGCTCTGCATTTGTCCCCCCTCCCCCCCCCCTTCCCCGCCCCCCGCCCCCCCCCCCGTAGTTGTCCCTCTTCTTTGCATCCCACATTCTTTTCTTTTCCTTTGTCCCCCCCCTTTCCTTCCCTATGCTTCCTTCCCCTCCCTTTCCCCCCCCCTTGTCCCCCCCCCCCCTCCCCCCGTCCCCCCCTTCTCTCCCTGTTCGTCCCCTCCACCCCCTTGTCCCCCCTCCCCCTTTTTCCCCTCTTTTTTTTTTTTTTTTTTTTTTTCCCTATTCCTTCCCCTTTTCTTCCTTTCTTTTTCGCCCCCTTTCCCCCCCCCCTCCTTCCCCCCCCCCCCCTTCCCCCCCCCCCCCCCTTTTGCCTCTTCTTTGTTCCTTTTTCGTGCCTTTCCCCCTCCCCCCCCCTTCCTTTTTTTTTTTTTTCCCCCCCCCCTCTTTTCCCCCCGTTCCCCTTTACCTCCCCCTCCCCTCTCTCCGCTCCCCTCCCTCGCCCTTCTGTTCCCGGTTCGCCTCGTGCTCTCGCTCCGGTTGGGTCTTCATTTTCATCATCACAATACTGCTTGTTGATCTATCTAAAATTCTAAAGAACTCATAGTCCGAAATGGATATTTACTGGGCTTTTCCCTTTAATAACCTTTCATACAAACCCAATTTCACATTTCCTCCACAATTTATTTTCTTTCTCTCTAAGTGTAATGTTCGACCAACGCCTTTGTATGAAAAAACACGTTTTTCTTCTTAATCACATCAGTCTATCAATTCCGGTCTTAAAACGTCCTACATAAACTTTCAACTACGGCATTTACTGAAAAAGCTCTCCACGTGCATGATTGTGATTCAATAAAAATGTAAGAATCTTTAACATCTGTGTATCATCAGCAGTTTATTTGAATGTGTGTGTCAAGTGTGTTGTACTTGTAAAAGTGATGTGTGAATATGACCAATTAATATGTTTTTCTCCTTTTGTGTGTACATGTTGTATCCAATATTCCACAAACCAATACCACTTGATGTATTGTCTCACGCTCATGTATTTGTGTGCACAAATGTTGATGTGAACCGTGTGATTTGTCATAGAGTTGTGTCCATATTGTTCTCTATGACACCCTATGTCCATATGTTGTTCTTCTGATTGTTTGTACATGTTTCGAGAAATGATTATGTGTGTACTTATCATAGAGTTTACCTGTGTGTTTACGTGTGTAATGTGTCTTGATTTCATCCAATCTTCTACAGGCCACACCACTCCAACTTGTACCCCTCATAGCCCTTCTCTATGTTATCTCAACTGCCGAACTTCTTCATCGTAATATCATTCATGATTCATGCCTAAACAAAATATTTTCAAAAAAAACTTATAATCCTCGCTTAATTTACATCTAATAACTCTTTTATTTCTTCTACAAAAACATTGCATCGCATCTAAAACATAATAATATTCTAAGTCACTTAAATTCATCTTCAAATTCCAAACTTCATCAATTTGCTCCACATCATCTAATTCTCATCTTAAAACCTTTTAACCATAGCACCAATAGAATCATCTTATAATTCACATCAAAAAAGATTTTTATACTCAGATAATTAGATAATCCTAAAATTCGTATCAAAAACAGCTTGGCATCTAAATCTAAAGAACTCATGCTCCGAAATGGTATAATGGGCTTTTCATCTAATAAGTAGTGTATAAAAAGGCACAAGGTGCACTAAGGCGAAGGGGTCTTGGAGCCTAGGGCAAGGCGCATGAATGAGGCACGCACCTTATCGAAGTGAGGTGCACTTTTATATGGATAAGCCTTTTTTCAATCATAAGCATACATAACCCACTCAATAGACCAAGAAAGCACACAATAATATAACAAAAAAGCTATATATTTTTATATTATTAATTTTCAAAAAACTTAAAATGTTAGTGATACACACACAAATCAATTTATTTTCTTCTCCATGTTTCTAGATTGTTCGGTCTTCAACTAGGACAGATTGTTCAGCCTTAACTTGGGCTTTGGACCACTTTCTTTTGTTAAGGCAGTATAATAATATGATAATACTATATAATATTGCATGCATATAGTAATTCAACTGAAAATCCAACCAGGCGCACCTCACTTGCGCTGCTAAAATTGACTCGCCTAGTCCATGTTAGGCGCCTACCCCCTGCGCCTGGCCTTAGCGCGCCACACACACCTTTTCAAACACCGCTAATAACCCTTTCAGGATTTAACAAATTTCTTTACATTCTAATTTACAATTTTATTTCACTTTCCTCAGCCTCAAGTGTAATCTTTTCAACCAACAAAATTTGTAATAACAAAAAACATGTCCAAAAAAAACCATACATCTACAAGAATCAAAAACCTCAAACATAAATTCTCAACTAGGCACTTTTATCCTCTAAGCCTCTCCACTTCAAAAGAAAATCTAAAACAAAAATAGCATCAAATCTTGTGATCAAAATCTATTCAAGTTACAACAAATTAACCACAATAATACTCTCTCTGTTCTACAATGTTTTGTGCACTTCCCCATTTGGACATTCCTTATTGTTTTGTGCATTGTGCTTTATTCCATTTTGAGACATGTTTTTACTATATTTTATAAAGGTGGTCTACTAAAGGGCCCAATTTCTCCTGTTTATTACCTCTTCTCCGATATATTTTTGCTGTTGATCCAACCCCAATATAATACCATATTCCTGGTTTCCATCCAATAGTATGCACAAATCAAAGTGGATGGAGGGAGTAATATCAAACATTGATATTGATTTTTTCATCAAAAAACAATTCTAATCCATCACACACAACCAATTGATCCTAATCACAAAAGTAAATCTTATCAATAGACTTCTCATCAACAAATCTGAGCAACTCATTGTCCCTCAATGCCCTATGGGACTTGTCATCCTCAAAATTATAATCATCAAACAATCCTTACACTCCTATTAAACTTTATCACAAAACTTCTTTTGGACAAATATAGACATCTCATCCTCTAACTACAATTTTAAATGATGAAACGTCCGCTCTAAATGTAACTTTTACCTTACAAGAACTATGGAGTACATTTAAATTTTCAACTCCACATATAAAAACATAAAAGCCACACAAAACACAAACATTTTCTGAACTGAACTTATTTTTACTAAAATGAACTTATTTTGAAGGATTAAAACTAATTTTTGCTGAATTGAACTTATGTTTATTGAAATGAAATTATTTTGCTTATCCGAACTTATTTTTGCTGAAAATAAGTAAAAATAAGACGAAAGAGAATAGAGCCTAAGTAGATTGGTATCAAATCGTAAAAAATATAATCCCGTATCATCTTACGTTCTACTTAGCCCCAAACTAAGATACTAGTATAAACTTGTCATTAAAAAACGACATAATTGGTTAATCCTCAAACCTCAAATTTCTTTCCACAATAAGCTTGTCGCAGCTATTAAAAAAAAAATCTTATACACTCTTCATAGATAATTCATGTATTACCCTTCTTTCCCATGCAAACTTCTTTACATAACTTTAAATCATCGAATAAAAAATCTTGGCCTATCATTATTCCACCAATCAAATGCTTAATGCATAACAAGAAAGCCTTATTTCCAAATAATGAATCAATAAGAGAAGTTGCAAAAGTCATCTATCCTCATATTACATACATTGCATCCCAATCCACAAATATATGAAGGAAAAAAATAATGTCTGAAAAGATTTCACAAGACTAAAAATTCTCAAATACGTCCTCAAATTAATTATTGAAAAAGAAATCGTATACAAACTTATCTAAAACATGATATCATCTCATCTTACAACCTATTAACATCAAATACAATATCACCACCATAGATATAACCTTCTCAATTACACAAATAATCGATCATCAAATGGACCTCAATTCTAATTTACACACTCAAATCAAAACATTTAATGTGATAAACTCATCCAAAGACATCAATGCCATCACCTTACAATTAATAAACCTCAAATATCCTATTACCAACCCCATCATTAGATATGATCTTCTAATTAACAAAAATAAACTAATTAACTACTAGTAGGCTCCAAACCTCAAATACATCTACATTAACTTTCATCTAATAAAATAACCCTATATAAATAGATAATCCCAAGATTAACTTCTCATACACGATACATAATGTCCTTCAAACATTCCAACACAAATCTTTTAACAAAACTTCTAATCAACATATATAGCATCACATCCTCAAGCAATAATCATTTTAAATATTATAGCGGTTTATTAAACATTAAAATTCATCTAAAAAAAAGGTTTTTCCATTTGGTACCCCTGAACTTTGGGCTTTTCCATTCGGTACACATTCTTTTTAGTTTCCATACGGTACCACTGTACCTTTAATTAAAACTTTAATTAAATCTAAATGTAGCATATATTAAATAATAGATTAATTTAAGGTATTGTTGGTCCATTTTTCTTAACTTTGACTCCATAATGACTCTCAAGGACAAAAATGACCCCCTAATACCTTAGTTAGAGGTTTGTTTGAGAGTATAGTCTCAATTAAAAGTACAATGGTACCATGTAGCCTAAATAGAATTTGGGTACCAACTGGAAAAGCATAAACAATTTTGATATAATTTTTATCTTTTAGGGTCTAAGATCCTTTTAACACCTAAATAGAACAATTTTATGGCACGTAAATCAAAAAATACAAAAACAATTTGATGAAATATACGTATGGTCCCAATTAAAAGTACAATGGTACCTATGGAACCTAAATAGAAATTGGGTACCAATGGAAAACTCAACTTACAACATTAATTTTAAAAATCAACTACAAACGTAAATTTCATACATAAAACAAGATTCAATCAATCCTTAAATAGACCTCCAAAATACACCCCGAGATTATAACTTCTCTTCGCTTTTAAAATAACAAATTACTCAGAATAAGCTTTACATACACAAATGGATTACTCCGTATATCATTCTAACGATCCCTCCACTCCCAGCCACAGCTTTTTCAAAAATATGAATAAACAAATACATATATCTCATCCTTAGTCACTAATCTCAACTAGTACAAAACTTCTAAAAGAACAAAGAATCCTCAACACCTCAAATTCTTGGGTAACATCTCAAATTAAAACATTTAATCTAATAATATTATCTCATCTACCATCAAGAATCAACATAAGCATAAACAATTTACCCTCAAACAAACCTCCAATCATAAATTACTCCTTGATTTATAACTGTCATCTAACAAACTCATTGCTCTAAACAGGGAAAAAAATTCCCGAAATAATTTTCTATCCTTTAATGTATAATTCATCTAGTAACCCTCTATCCAAAAACAAACTCTTCCAACAAATTTTAATCCACAAAGAGCTTTCAGCCTTAAACAGTAACCATTTCATACTTATACAATCTATCTACAAAAAATCAAAAACACACACACAAAAAGAAAGAAAAGAAAACTCAAATTATGAGCATTTAATCCAAAAAATAATCTTTCATAACAAATAAACATATGAACTAATATAACTCCATATCCTATAATAATCTTCTAACTTCAAACATGAAACTTCACATCGATATGCATGAGTAACATACAATATACAACTTCAAATTCTCATTCGGCGTAACATCCTATAGTACAGAATTCGAATCTAATCTTACAGCCATTTAACCACAATTCTCCATATGAAAGAACCAGCAATATCAATTTTCACACCAAAACAAACTCTCATTCAAACATAAGCAATCAAATGAAACCTCAAATAGACGTGCAATCCTGATTATATCCTCAAACCTATGCTACTAATAATTGCACAAATCATATAAAATAATTCGACAAACTCTCGGGATTAATCTATAGATGCCTACCGAAAAACTAAATATAATCATCAATCAAACTCAAAATAATCACAAATGAAAACCTAGAACACAGTTTACATTCAGATTTTTCGACTCAACATGAAATTGTATTCGAACTCGAAAAAACGCTATTAATTCTCCTAGTTTAAGAGTAACAAACAAATTCAAGCAACGATTTCAGTCTTTATTATCTTCATGACTTCAGAATTATAACCAAACATTGAAAGTTTATCAACAAAACCCTAGAACAAAATTTGCAATCAATTTTGACTAGATTATGAAATCTAGCTCAAAAAAAAGTGCATAAATTCGTTTCGCTGAAGAGTATAACATAATTCAAACATAAATCGAAATTTAAGCGAAAAATTCGATCAGTAACCCTAAGCAGTTCAATAAGGCACCTTAATAAAACCCTAATCGTTAAACTGACAATAGAATGATGATTAATTAACCCTAGATTGTGAAATTGAATTTCGATGGTTAAACAAAAGCTTCCTACCTCCTAGCTGCGTAATGGAGGAGAGAAAAGGCGCGTAGGCGATTGATGGAAGCTCAGAGTAAGCTTCAATGAAAGAGAGAGTGTTGAAAATACTACCTAATTGTTAGTTTTATTTATTTGACGGTAAGGTAAGGGCGTTAACGAGCCATAAAGTAGGTATCGAATCGATCTAAAATATCATGAATTGAGAAAAGATTTAACTAATTGGACTATATAACAATTGGGTTACCTACACCTGGAGACACCTTCCTCAGGTGTTCGGGTGCTAAACGCTGCGTTTTGCAGTTGCCAAAAACTGCAGCAGCCAACTGCTATAAATATGTAGTTTGTTGCGTTTTTTTTTTTTTAAAATATCCTCATCCTCCTGATTCTCTCTTTTTCTCTCAAAATCAAAACAATTCCTCTCTAATTTCAAACCCTAGAATTTCAATCATGACAGATTCAACAGAAAATCAAAGAAATACAAATCAAAACAACACACAAAAACTACGAAGATTACAAGAGTAATCAATGAAGATTTTACAGAAATTTGTAACTATAATTTCGTCAAATTTTTCTATTTTCATTTAATAAACGTTCAAAAAGTTTCAATTAGAGTTCAGAAATTATTGTTCTGAAATTCTGGGTATATGCTGATGAAGATTCATAAATGTTCAGAAAAAAAATGAATTAATGTTCAGAAATTAAATTTATATTAATATGTTGTTCTGAACTTTTTCACAAAAATGCTGAACATAGCAAATTTGATTGTTGGTTGTTCAATTTCTCTTATAATTGATGTAATCATATTTCGAACTTTTTCATAGTAAACTAAATGCATATATGCTGATGAGATTCTAAATGTTCAGAAAAAATGAATAATGTCTAGAAATTAAATTTCTCTATTAATATGTTGTTCTGAACTTTTCATAAAAATTTTGAACATTAGCAAAATTGAATTGTTGTTCAATTTCTTTGTAATCGAGTGTAATCATATTTCTGAACTTCTTCATAAAAATTCTGAACATTCAGAAAAAATGAATTGTTGTTCATATTCTTCAATTGTTGTATATGGTGTGTTCAGCTTATTAATTTTAATGTTTTCAATTTTTGTAGATGATTCAATCCAAATGATTATAAATTAAGCTGATGAATCTGAATTGTTGAATGTAAAAGTGAACAATGATGAAGAAGCATTTGATTTGTATAACAAACAGTATTTCTCTTGTATTGATGTAATCCATTCTGAACTTTTTCGTAAAAATTTGAGCATTCAGAAAAAATGATTGTTGTAGATGGTACACGAGCTCTTTTGGATCTATATGTATAAATTCAAATTAATATTCAAAATAATAACATAAATGTTCAATCTTAAAACAATAATGTTCAAATAACAACATTAAAGTTCACCAAAAAACTATATGATCACAAAACATCATTGTCAAGGTAACTACACCAATGTCAGTTCAAAAACATAATTGTTCAAAATAAAATATAAATATCATTTATCTAAGCACTGAATCAATGTTCAGTGAAAAAAAATTAATGTTCAAAACAAAAACATGAATGTTCATTTTACATAAGAACAACCTTAACGTTCAGTTAAAAACATTAAAGTTCAGAACAAAAACACTAATGTTCATTTTACCTAAGCACTGGTAGTTCAGAACAAAAAAAAATAAAAAAATTAAAAATGTCACGCGTGTCTACACGCGCCCGGAGCACCTAGAGGGGTGCTCCGGGTGCACCTAAGAATTTGGCCTATATGTTACACTTTTGACATCAAATATTTATAAAGAAGTTAGCGATTGAACTATCGTTATAGGTATATAGTCAACCGATTTATATAAATATTTGTAAGTAAAAATCCTAGTAAGACTAACGAATGAATCAACATTATCCTCAAACTAATACAACATGATCCCAAACAAAAAAACATCTAAGGGTACTATGTGGTTACCGGTGGATTTGAGAACTACTGTGTGAACACTAATTAGAGTGATAAGTATTGTATAGAACTCCAAATTGAAGCGATAACATCTATTACTTCCTACAAAAAACAAAAAACTATGATAACATCAAAATCATAAAAGGTATGTTCGGCAGAACTAGTTGTAACTGCTGATTGTTAGTTTTGACTAGCTTAGCTTTGTTTGAGCGATGTTGGCTGTCAAAGCAGTAGTTTTTTTAGAGCTCAATTATCGAGGTAACTGTTAATAATAAGAGTGTTTAGAAAATGTAGAGTTGAAACTGTAAAACAATTATTCTTATTATCAAAGAAAAATACTAAAAAACTACCCCTACTTTTAAAGCTACTTAAAACACTATCTCACCAACACAAAATATTTTTGTATCATAGTGTTTTAACTAGTTTCAAAACTAAAAGCTACCTCAAAAGCTAATGCCAAACACGCTCTAAAATATTTACAAAGTGATCTTAGATTGGGTTCTATTCAACTCGTGAAAAGAACACATGTTTGCTCTCCTAATTCAGAATACCATAGATTGATTCACATCACTTGTTCGTATTTCCATCCCGGTCTAAAATAAAAACTTCTGCACAATGCGAAGCCTATCCAAACCCAACTAAGCTATGGGCTTAATATTAGCTCCGGCCCATTAACACGAGTTCGTACGGTCGCACTCTTGTTTCTATCACAAATTCAATCATATCTTTTTTGCTCTCTCTCCTCCAAATGCATCACTTTCGTGCACCATTTTCAGATAACGTCCTCACAAAAATAAATTTAAAAAAAAAAAATAATAATAATAACAAATTGTTTTTGTTTTATTAAGAAAAACAACCGTTCATTACACATCTTCCAAAAGTCAAAAAAGTAGAGACCAAGACAAACATTAACAACAAAAGATTTTCTTTTTTTACAAATAAAAAAAAAATTAAAAAATTAAAAGATTTCTCCATATTTTCTCCTTTTTAATTGCCTTTTTCTCTGTTTTCCTTTTCTTTGTTGTAATGATAATAATAATTATATTATTTCATCGTTATTATTTATTAATTATTTTTTTCAACTTTACTTGCTTAATTTTAATTTTATTTTCTGCATTAAGTTCATATTATGAATTGTGAGCTCTTAAAATTCAGATCTAAAGCGGTGGTTTGTCCTTTTCAATACTTCAATACGGAGCAAATCAAGGTTAATAATAATAATAATTATTGTTATATGATTTATGTTTTTTTCATTTTGTTAAATTATTAGTTATTTTGATTTTGACATCATAATGATTCACATTTTTTTCTGGATAATTTGATCATCGTTGAGCTCCATCATTGAGCTTAATGTTGAATGATTGAATTCACGATTAATTTTTAAGGCTGATTTGAAATTTGGCTTTAATTTATTCAGAAAATTTAGTTATTTTATTGCGAAATTTCATACGCTTGTTACACGTTGTCATTCAACATTTAGCATTTCAAGTTGTTGAATAATTAAAATAAAATAAATAAAATAAGAGGAATATGAAGTTTCTAATTTGTTATTAGTAGTTACAATATGTGAATCTCAAAAAAAAAAAAAAAATGACACAAAAAACAAATGTAATCAGTAATCTGTTATTACGACAAACCATTACAAACTCTTATTTCAAATTTTTTTTACTGATTTTGTTTTGTATATATTCGAAATTTGATGAAAAGTTTTTTTTTTTTTTGGAAAAAAATGTTTTTATTTTTTTATTATCTCATTTGTTATTAATCAAGCATTGAGTTTTGTTAGCTTGCAGAAATATCAATCAGAGGATATGTTTTGATAGTATTCATAGAACAAAGGTTGTATTGATAACATCGAAATCGTACAAAAGTTGAAATGATTGTGTTTATAATGTTGTGGTGAAATTTGTGTGAATCAGATTGAATGAAAGTAACGGTGGTGGGCTAGCTACTGCTGTTACTCCTCGAAGACTGTTGACTCAACATTCAACTCTTCGAGACACTTTCATTGCATCGGACTGCGGATTGCAATCACACCGCGAATTCACCAATAATTCTACCTTAGTTAATAGTAATAAAACAGTCCTAGGCAGGAATCAGCCTCACTCTTGGTGTGTGTGCTTAACTGTGAAAGAAGAATCAACTCACCTCCTAACATTGTTGTAAGGACCCTTCTTGAGGTGATCCGCAACGACGAGACACTAGCTGCTGAAAGTGCTGGAGCTGGAGGCTCTCCTACTGGAAGAAGAACGTGGAAGTATTTGAAAGCGGCCTTAAGCTCAAGAAGAACAGAATCAGAATCCCAATTCACGGCGTTGGGAATCATCTTATCGTGTGCCAAGGTCTGACGTGTACCCCAGTTTGAGATCATTGTCATAGGAGAAAGAGCGAATAGGAATTCACTCGGAGCAACTCTCAAAGAGAATTGATACTGTTCCAGCTGATGATCTGACTTTGAGGGAGGTTGATAGTGGTGGCTCTCCTAGAAGTGGTGGTAGTTCAGGCTGTCTTGCAGCTTTGGCTGCTGAGAGGGAGCAGACCTAGTAGAAGGCTTTTGAGAGAGTTGGATGGAGGCTATCATCGTTTCAGGGAGGAGGGTGAGGAATCTGATGAGTCCCCCATGGGACCATAGATGGAGTCGGGGTGACAATGATGATGAGCATGAAGGAGGCGTTCCTAATCAAGGGCCTCCTGCAAATCAGCCAATGAGGATGTCTTTGATGGACTTGTTGGAGGAGACAGACCGACAGGCTGGAATAAGCGGGCCAAGTACAGGTTGGGACGAAGAAGAGGAAGAAGAGGAAGAGGTAGAGGAGGAAGTCGTGGCAGAGGATGTTGGGAAAGGAGAGTATTCTGTTGTGTGTGTATGGTGAGGCATAAAGGCGCTGCTTTTATCCCTTGTGGCCATACCTTTTGCAGGTTGTGTTCAAGGGACTCTTTGTTCAGAGGGGTAATTGCCCCCTTTGCAACAATTTCATCTTGGAGTTTTAGATATCTTCTAAGGATGATGCTTCATCACTTCATCAGCATGTTTTGGCCTGTAAAAATTTAGACTGTTTGGTTCTTTTTGAAAATGACAACATTAGTTTCGGCTCAAAAGGAATCAATCAGTCTGCTTTCTTCAGTTTATGTATGTCATATAGGAATGTGATCCATTTAACAATCAGGAGGAGTTATTATCTTTCTTGGTATTAGTCTCTTGGTTAAGGAGGTATTGATTGTGTATGTTAACTGTTTCTTATCAGCCTATATACTACGTAGTAGATTATGAATGTATGTTTAGGTCATCTTTGGTCATAAAATTTATGATATTATGTATGATTTTACGTTTCTTTTCTTCAGATCTTCTCATACTTAGTTTGGAAAATATTGGCAACTTCCTGTGAACTAATCATCTATTTCAATGCATTGAATCATAGATCGATAGCTCTAGTGTTGCTCTGTTCTTTGAACCTGCAATTTTGTACTTGTTCGATTCAAAACAAAATTAATTCTTGCACCAAGAAAGCTGGTTGATTTTGATCAACATTATATGTCACTATGCCTATAGATTTGGTTAGCTAATATTGTTTTCACTCATGAGTTTCAGTGGAAAAACTGAAAGCTAAATTTGAAAAAGATATGCACATGCATCACTTGAAATCATGATGAATCTCTTATAGTATGAATAATAATGGTATTACGAGTCTGTGACACAGCCCCTCTCTGCTTGGTAATAAGCGGCACTGGTCCCTGTATAGCATCGAAATTCGGATACAGGTCGCCGTGGTCCTTTTCCTTCAATGCTGTGGGTACCCAAGAACTTTCAACCGAAAATATGTTAGTATTGTAGAAACTTAAAACAACAAAGATGTGTGGTGGTTGATCAACTTTCTAACTGATGTTTACCCAACAATGTGCTCAGAATCATACATAGTGTTGGGTTGTCACGAGGTTACTTCGTTTCAAACGATTCAAAGGAAAGGTTTGGAAATTGTTGTTGCATATTAAGAGTATGATACTAGCAGGGGGGGGGGGGGATTAGGTGGGAATGATGTTGAGGGTGCAAATAGAACTTAGATGCAAATTTCAGCATTCTAACCGGATTTTTTGGCCGGAGGTCTTCATTAACAAAAATTGTTTTTTAAAAGGTGGTAAGTGACAAAATTTTTTTAAAAAGGTGGTAACTAACAATTTTCCTAATAATAATATCTTTTTAGTTTGAATGTTCAAAACCTAGAGGCTGATTATTTTATTTTTTTATTTTTTTTTGGAAGTTGTGTGAAAGATTGGGAGTGAAAGAATTATTAGATGAATATTATACGTTTGAGGATGAGAAGTTTCATATGGGAAAATGTTATTTTAGGGGCTATGATTTTATCATTAAAAGTTTTAATTTAAGTACTTCCTCATCAATTTAGTTGTTTGACTTTTTTATAAATCAAGATTCCTGAGGCATTTTTTGAAAAGAATAATAAAGTAAGATAAAAGGATAAGTTAACGAGGGAAGTGGGGACCATCGAGGAAATGATAAGAAAAAAATTAAAGAAAAATTGTGTAATTTCACATTTAATAGTTTACCAAATAAGAGAAAAATAATAGTGATGTGACTATTTTGAGACTTTCCTAAATAGAATGTAAAGCAATTAAATTGATTTGGATTGCATATTGCAATTAAAGTGTGGCTATATCATAATTTAATCATAATAGAATGTAAGATTAGATAGCTATTGCATATTGTAGTGATGCCTATTTGACGAGAGACCTTTTATTTGAAGTTGTGAATTTGACTGGATTATAACAAGTGCCTTAGTCGGAAATTTGTTTTATAACTAGTGCCTTCGTTGGAAATTTGTTTTGTGAACAAGAATTTTTTGTTGAGATGAGAAGTTTATAATTTATGGATGAAATGTTGCTGTTTAGAGCATTCGGGAGCATTCTAATGGTTGAAAAATTGTAGTTGAAGCATTAGATGCTTACATTTGTGCATTCAAAGCTGTGTGAAATAAATGGGAGTGAAAGTGCTTCACGATTAGAATTAAGAGGATTGGAAGTGGGAGAAGTATTTCGTTGATGGATATTTAGTTCTATTTTTAGGTTTGAGATTGAGAAGGCTATTAAGGTTTTTGTTATGGATTAATTGGTTATCCGCTTGGATTTAAATTTGTTTTAGAAAAAATTATGGGTAAAAATGTTATTGTTTTTTTGGGAGGCTAATAAGTTGTGACTCTTGTAAGTTGAGATGAAAATTACTTATAGTAGGTTGTGATGCCTTTTGATGTGAATCTTTATACTTGAAGTTGAGAAGTTTTTAGAGATTAAAAGTTCCTAGTTTAGAAGTGTATGTGTGGATTTTAATTTGTGTTGAAAATTACAAGTTTTGAGGAGTTTTATTATATAGAAATGTATTTTTTTTTTTGTTATGACGAGTTTATTAGATGAAACATTTAGATTTGACAATATTGAAGATGAACTGGATTGGTTATCTTTGGTTAAGTTGTTTTGACGAGTCAATTCTAAGGTGAAATGCTATGGTTGTATCATATTTCAGTCTTTGAGGTTATATGGTTGTAAGGTGAAATTCCTTTATTGTACTTTAGGATGTGACCACTATGTGAGTATTTGGTGAGAATTTAAACTTTGAATTTGTATGACCCCATTATATGTTATGGATATTCTTCTTTGATTCAAGTCAAGGTTATGAAGTGAAATGCATTAGCTTAGAAGTTTTTATTTTCCTCTTTAAATGTGAATATATTTTAGGCCAAATTATCATCATCTTCATATTCAAAGCTTTAATCCTTTTGACCGATGAATCCATGCTTTTCCCGTATAGTCATCCACATAAATCCTTCTCTATTCATTCCAATCTAAAGCCAAATAAGATTGTGTACCCGTCCTTGCCTTGTCCTTTTGAACTCCTTCTATCCAAGTCAGTTGATCTCCCCTACCTCCCTTATGCCAACGCTCAATCCTTTTAATATGTGCATCTCTGGATCTTCTTTCCACTTGCCCGAGCCATGTGGCCATTTCTCTTATATTTTATCCTCAATATTGGTACTCCTCTTTCTTTCTAGTATATAAATTTCTTATTTGTCTCTTTAAACTTCACTGCATGCATTTCTGCTTCATCTAACTTCTTAATATGCCCCTTTTAAGTGCCCAACATTCTGACACATAGTATAGTGATGCGTGTCTTGCTGCTATGTGTATAGATCTTGTTTTTTAATCTCTTAGGCATGTTTTGAACTTGAGACCACACAACAACCCTGTCGCTCCTCTCCATTTAAGCCACCCAATTTAATTTGATGGGTTACATCTTATCAATATCTCTATCCCTCTGATCCAATGTACTTAAACCACTCCCTATTGGGTGGTTCCTTACCATCCAAAGTTGCAACTTCTTCACTTTGTTTCCTCCAAAGTATTATAATGGCACTCCACGTACTTCATTTTACTCGGACTAAACCAAAATCCATAAGCTTTCAATTTTTATTTTTATTGCTCTAGCTTAGCATTAACCTCAATCTAGTTTCATCCACCAACACAATATCGTCAAACAATAGACACCGTGGTACCTCATCTTAGATGGACTGCCTCACCTCATCTAAAATAATTGCAAAGAGGAAAGGTTTTTTATCGAACCCTTGCTGATCGAATGCTCATAGTATGAGGAGTAATTTGATTGTTTGTGGATAAGTTGTCTGAAGAAGATGGTTTTTGGAATGGAAAGATTATTATAAATTTGGGGATGTGAAGTTTATTTTGGATTCTTAGTCTGTAATAGATTCTTGTTGTTTAGTTTAAACCATTAAAGAAAAGTTTATTTCATGAAAAAAATTTTGGGGGCAATGTTTTTATTTGATAAATTTTTTGTTGAATATTTTTGGAGGTGTATGTGAGGATCAATTGCTTAGTTGCTTAGTTCATTCTAATTTTGGTGCTTTCATCATAACTTGAGGTTCATGGAATGTAAGATGGGATGAGAACTACATATTATCGGATATGATTCCTATCAATTTGAATTTTTGTATTTGAAGTTGTGAACTTTTTTATAGTATAAGATGTGCCTTAGTTCGAGAATATATTTTGTGACTTAGAATTTTAGTAAGATGAAAAGTTTATATAATTTGAGGATGGCATTTTGCTGATTAGAGTGCTCTGATAGATGAAAATTATAGCTGGAGCATGAGATGTTTATATTCATTCATTTATAGTTTATTTTATAATATAAATATGTGTAGATGAGAAGTTCAATCAGGAAAATTAATCTTGTTGATGAACATCGAGTTTTATAAAATTTGAGGATCAGAAGTCTATTGGTTGTGTGTGGATTAGAATTTGTTTTTGACGAGAAGATTATAAATATTTATGTATTATTTTGTGTGTTTATATGCCATAAGCTGAAATAAGAATGACATATTGTAGGATGTGATGCCTTTTCAATTAGAGTTTAAGTTAACAAGGTTATTAGAGGATGAGAGCTGACAAGATAATTTTGAATCAGAATGTGTTAGAATCTGTGTTTGAGAATGGTAGGATTATTAGATCGGTCAAGGATGTAAAGTAAATATTATTTTATGCTGCAACAAATTTATTAGGTCAGGTTTGGAAAAGAATTTTCTTAAATGGCGAAGTCCAAAATTTGCTATTGGTTTTTTGTGAATTAGAGTAATACTTTTATGTGGGGATACATGTATTTTAAAATGGATGGATTTTTAGTTGGGATCACAATTATAATTTTGAGGATTTTTACGTGTTATATGATTTAGGTGCGATGAGTTTGGATTTGAGGAATTAGTTAAGGATTGAAGGTCTATTTGAGCATCAATTACATTGTTATGCCTGGGTAAGAAGCTGCTATGTCTAGATCAATTATATAATAATAGTTTCATCTTAATCTTTATTTCCCGTGGCAGAATATGAGGAATCAACAATGTAACTTTCTTATTAATATTCTTTTCTTCTTTTTCCTCTGTACTAACACTAGAATTCTTTATAAAGTGACCGGATGAAGTCCATGCTACATTATGGTGTAAAGTAGGTAAGTTGGTTTCTTCATTATGCTTGGTGCTCTCACATTGTCTACTATAGGAGGACCTCAAAAGAACCTTACAATACCTAGCACGAACGGTTTGATCTCTTCATCTCGTTGTCTTTGCTCCATTATTTTGCACAAAAAACTTTATATAAGAACATGGGAGAGATATTATGTGAAGATAGTTGTGTAATTATGTAAAGATACATTTTCTCAAATATTACCTTTTGTAACGGATGCGTTGCAACTGTGAGCTTGACACAAACTCCTAAGCAAAATATAAAAGTAATTAATTTTTAGAAAATAAGGATGGAGATTAAAAGTTGGAGTAGAGAAAGTGTGGCAAAAAATTCCTTAATGATCATATGGTAACACACTAACACCACATGGGTATTATTAGTCATTTTAAACAGCACAAGTTTTTTTTTTTTGGGTGCTAGGGAGCCCCAAGAATGGGGTGAGAATCGTTCTCAAGATCTCCTAAAATTGGGAGGAAAGCTTTAACGACTACAACTATCACTCACTCTCAAACTGAACAAGTTACTAATAGTAGACAATTATTAAAAGTTGAAACTACTTTGTTATGGACAAAAATAGTCCAAGCTAGAGAGGTTGATGCGAAATTAGGTGGGTTTTATGATTATTTTGGATGAATGAAATTGATTTATTGAAAGAATGACGGATTTGGTGTGGAGAAATGATAATGGACAAATAAAATAATAAAAGTAATTTAAAAGTTCTGTGAGTTTTGAGGTTCTCCTATTGATAATACGATTAATTAGATCAACTTACGCAAAGTTGTTTAAATTACTCCTATTTAATAAGCATAAAGCTCACAATATTACTTAAACTTAATTTGAATTTCGTTAATGAAAACCAAGGAGCATTTATAGGCAAACATCCCTTGTCTTAAAACCTAGCTTAAGAAGTTAAAAGTAAGAAAACTAAACAATAACACATGTCCTAAACAAATTCTAAACATATTTGGATTTCAAGTAAAATATACCTAATTAAAAACTGATAGTCGAATAAAAAACAGGATAAAACATTGTATTTCAAATTTTTCAGGATTTTTGAAATATTTTTTAGATTCAATAATCTTTCCGATGCATATTCACATGCCTTTTAGTTTAAAGCCAACTATCTTTAGAAAATCGTTTGTTTTAGGGCTTTTAGTGAAGAAACCTAATTATGAGCTGTGGAAAGGCGTGTAATCAAGAAAGCCAACTATGTATGACGAGTCAATTTCAATAAGCCTAATTTTATTTCCAATAAGCTCCCCAATGCATATATCGGATAAATATGCTTAGGTAGCGTTTGGCAATCCTACATGGTGCATCGTATGGACGTGTGCATGTAGGGGGGAGGGGAGGGTTACATAAAACAAGATCCATTGTGATTATATGATATTTAATGTCAAAGACGTCAACCTTTGATTTGGGCAATAAATGAGTTCCTTGCATAAAAACAAAGTAAGAGTCAAGTTAAATGGTTTTGTTCAAGGCCAAAAAAATGCATGGTACTTGTTCATTTTCTTGATGCATGATACATGTTCATGTGCGCTTAGCTTAAGCCATAATATCGAATCATGTGGTTGCAAAATATCTTTACCTTAAATGTATATTGAAATTTTTGGACGAAGAAAAACGTAACTTTAAACATCAAGCCATGTCGTTATAAAACTTCTTTACTTGGGGTTTGTTTGGCATTGTTTTTTGTAAAATAAAAAATTATAAACAATAAGCAAGATAAATACTTTTCTACTTTTTTTGTTGTCTATATTCAAAATTTTCACGATTTATATAAATTTGACATATTTAATTTATTCGTTATATGATATATCATACGGTTTTATAAATCAAAAAATAGATAACAATAATGATGGATCATATTATGGATACGAAAAATAAAAGAAATTATAGGATTAAATAACACCATGAACTTCATTGATAATTCTATCTATAATAAAAATATCATTCATCTTTGGTTCAAATATATTAATTAACAGTTTAATATGCTGATTATTTATTCATGACTTATAGAATAACTTATGAATTAACATTTTAATATGCTGAACATTTTGAATAGTTCAACTATTTTTTTTAATTTAACAAAATCTACTAAACTAGAGCGTTTGATTTGGTAAGACAACCGGATAGTTAGTCAAAAAAATATATTAATTATAATAATGAATATAATAGTTAAAGAAAATCACAAATAATTGAGGTATTATTATAACACAGTTTTATATGAGACTGTTTTATTATTTCCTTTAAAATTTAATGAAGTACAGAATCATTAATATTTTGTGAACATTTATGGAATAAAATAGGTAAATAGCAACTTGATTTTTTATGATAATGTTCACAAATTACCATAAAACCTTTCCTAAAATTATACTTGTCATTATTTGTAATTTAATTTTTATCAAAAGTATTGCAAAAAACGTGAGGGACACATTGAAGGGTAAAATGCCCTCTATATAAGAATCACTTACCATTGTGAAATGAACCATTCAAAACTTTAAAATAATTATATACAATTAGAGTTGAAGTAAGGTTTTGTGACAAGATGTCTCACTTTAATGTTAAATTCTTAACTCTCCTTATTGTTTCAATGATAATCATTGAAGTAGCTATTGTAAGTTTCTACATCATGATCTATCCTATTGAGTACATTTTAGTTGTGCTTTTAAATCTTAGTTTTTATAATTGTTGAATTGAATTTTGCCTATGCTTCGAAAAATCGTTTAAATTTAGCACTTCGATGTTACTCTTTTAAAAAAAATTCATATAATATTCAAAATTCATTTTTCTTAAATTAAAATGAGGTTAATACACATGGAGTATTTTTATTATTATTTAACTATGAATGGGAATATATGAAATAAGGAAAATAATATTGTAGTCCTTAAGACTATGTATAAACATTAAATTCATTTTCTTTAATTTAAGAATTCATGATAAAAATTTACATTAATTAAGATAATAAATGCTTGATTTAATTTTTTATTTTCACTTTAAACTTCTTATGAATATCGTTTTCCATGAAATAATATAAAATAAAAATTATTAGATCATATATGCATCAAAGTGGATAAAAGCTAATTTTTATCCGTTTTATTGTTAGGCCGGCGGTGAAGGCTCGGTCAAAGCAGAAGGTATGTTTTTCTTTGAATTTGTTAAAACAATGGATTGTAAAACCGACTTTTTTATGTGAGGTGCTCGTGTTGGTTGACCCAAGATATGTTGTGTACCTTTAGATTTTTCGTACAACAATTTTTATATGCCAAACTGAAAAAAAAGATAATACTTAAAAAATCAATAAAACTTATAATTTTTAATTTTTATATGTTGACCCAACAATTTTTATAATAGCCAAACATGACTTATAATCAATTCTTGAAAAATCAATAATACCATCACAAGTAAATAATATTAAAAAAAAAAAAGTAAATAATACTTTACATTGCAGATTTAATTAAGATAGCCTAGATAATGCCTGTTAGCTAATCATTGTATAATTTTGTTCACTAATACTTTTAATTGTATGCTAATAAAAATTTATATAGCTATGATATACTTTTAGACATGGATTTAAGAAACTACCTACAAATCTACAATGTTATATCTTATATATTGAGAATGATCAACAAGATCATCTCGATTTATGAAATGTAAATCTAAGATTACAAAATGCTTAAACAAGATTATTATGAAGTAAATACAGTGTAATTAGATTATTAATATTTTATGAAATTTACAGATTGTGGAAAAGCATGTGAAGGGAGGTGCTCAGCAACTCATCATAGAAAGGCATGTATACAAGTGTGTACCAAGTGTTGTTTAAAATGTTTGTGTGTACCATCTGGAACTTTTGGGCATAAAGAAGAATGTCCATGCTATCAGAATCTTAAAACAAAAGAAGGAAAGGATAAGTGCCCTTAGATTAATTTTTGCTACAAGTCATTAGTAATTTTGTTACAATAATACTAGTTTTAATTATTTTTGTAATGGTTTTCTTAGTAAGTAGTAAGGATCATAATGTTGTTCGATAATGTATGTTTCAATGACTAATGAGCAATTAAAAGAGAGCAATCTTATTTTTTGTTGAGTTGAATTTCACATTGTGAAGTCCTTTTTTTTAAAAAAGGACTAAAAAATGACGGAAGACCGGCCGGTCCAAAAAAAGAGGCATGGCTACTTTTTGATTGTTAGATGTAAAGAACAAGGCAATATAATAAATATAAACAATTTTGAGGGGTACTAACGGTGCATATATATAAAAACTATACATGTGTATTATTAATATATATTTGTATAAATTTCATATACTACCCCTTAAAATTGTATATAAATACCGTGATAGATATGAAATTTGTATCTAACATTAGAAACTAAAGTTTCTAAAAAAAATTAAAAATTCATAAACATCATAATGAAATGAATCAAAGTACGAATAATTGTTACTCTAGGTACATCCCCACTTAATTCTTTTGTTCATTAGAGAATTTCTCCAAATTGTCAAATAATAATAAAAAAAAATCCAAAAAAACAAAAAAAATGAGTGAGGTTATACCAATAGCTAGGTACAACATATAAATATATAATCGTACCATAAAATAGTCAATCAAATAATTTTATAAGTAGTATATGACCATATATATCTCCACATCTGAATCAAATCAGATAACGATCAATGTATAATGAATGAATAATGTCAACTCCGAAATTTTTTGGAAGAATTCTATGAAGATGCCAACACCTTAAACACGTGAATCAAAGGAATTTGAGAGACTTTTTCCCAATTTCTAGTTTGTTATACATTTGAATGTTTAGATTCATGGGTTGTTAACCTTACAATTTTTCAATTGACAATGGAATTAGAATAATAAAATAATAATGACTTTTCTTCTCAAAACTATGACAAGAAGATAGGCCCTAGCAGCCTAGCCCCTAACAATTGAGGACTGTGCTTTAATTTACATTTAGTTTCTCATTATTAAAGAAGAATTTTAGTTGATTAATTTTGATTAAGTTATTCTTTTTTATAATACTTACTGTAGATGTCATATGATTTTTCATTAATAAAAAATTATCTTTCCCTTTAAAAAAAAAAAAAAAAAAAAAAAAAAAAAAAAAGTAAAAATATTGAATTTTTGTGAACAGAATATATCAATATTTTAAAAATCACACAATAAATGTAAAACCTTCGACACATATCATGTTTTGATATCACTTGTACATACAAACTACATAGTTACAAAACTACAATCAAATCTTGGATTACATAAGTGCATAAAACATATTTGTTGCTCAAGTTTTCATACAAGCCGTGTATTTGGCTATCTAATCATTAGTTAAAGCATTGTATTGAAGAATTATTTCGTATTCATTTGCTCTTTTATACCAACTACAAAAGCAGAAAACAAGATAAATATTAGTAAAACCATAGTCTTTTTATGCTTATTGCAAGACTTCAAACTAGTGCTAGTGAATTATACAAATTGCAAATACATAAATACATCATATTTTATCAGGACACTTATTTTTTCCTCCTTCTTATTTTTATATTAGCATAACATGGACATTCTCTCTATGCCCAAAGTTCCTGATGAACACACAACATTTTTCACAACACTTAGTACACATTATTAGGCATGCTTCTTGGGAGATAAGTTGCTGAGCACCTATCTTCACAAACTTTCCACAATCTGCCAATTTATCATGAATTATAATATTAATATTAACACATAGTACTTCTAATTATTTGATATGTAACAAAGATCAAGAGAAATAATCTTGGACTAGCCTAGCCCCCAATTAAAAAGTGAAAGCAGTAATTTTGGCTCATGAAGAATATGAAACGTCCAAATTGATGAGATTTCACATTCTCAACATATATATCTCTAAGACTAACAATAAAGTACGGGTTATAAATATGTTTTTTTTTTTTTTTAATTTAAAGTTAGAGGTCATAAAAGAAAAAATATCTAAATAAAATGTGAATACATGACCATAATCAAGGAAACATGAATCATTTTTTACTTTTCAAAAGTAGTTTTAATTCACGTCTTATAAAAATAAAAAGTATACAATTTGTATATTCGTCAAAAACCGAAAGGTACCCACCATCACATTTAAAAGGAAATAAATGATATACAATTTGTATACCCATTTTAAAGATGAAAGAAATTGCATACGATCATACAAAATTTATACCCTACGGTCACTTTCCATGAATTAACAAGAAGATACTTTTTGGAAAAACAAATTACATGTAATGGCATACCTTCTTTTTTGACCGAGCCTTCACCACCAGCCTAATTACATGCATCATTACATGCAAGGAATGCAAAGAGTTAAAAAAGTTAGACTAACTCAAGTTTGATTCAATTCATTTTCAATGACAAAATGATAATTACAAATCATTAGATTATTTTTACTTTTATTTTTACTTTTGGTGCAAATGGAACAAATCATTAGATGTTTAGATTTGCTCCACCTAAGTAATAATATAATATAACATATATGTTGCATATCACGGAGTACAGTCATTATGAAATACAAAGTATCGAAAATACTTTTGGGGTATCGAATTTTAGTTTAAAAGATGAACCAAGTAACTTCAACGTCACTTAGACTTTATTTTTAAATAGGAAAAAAATGTTTATGTGTAGTATCTACAATTTTATTTTATCGCTTTACATAGTATAAAGATCGAACCTAAAGGCAATTTTTGAACACAACTATCATCATTCATTTCAATTATTGTAGAAATTAATCTCAACAAAGAAGATAAGCTTAGGAAATGTGCTTCAACAAATCTAGCATTACCACAACTTGAATGTGGGAAAGATGATGATATTGATAACTAATAGATACATCAACGATTATTATGACACAATAAGGAGAACAAAGAACTTAACATTGAAATGAGACATGTTGTCACAAAACCTGTTTTAACGTTACAAAATGAATGATCCAGTGAATATGTATTTTTTGGTGATATTTCACAATAGCAAGTGCTTCTATATAGGCGCCACTTAGGCCCACATTTTCTCTAATTGAGCGCTTTTTTTTTTCTTTAGAGAAAGGTAACTGTTTTTTTAATTAAAAATAATTATATTAAAAGTAATATAGCATCTACAATTACTACAATATATATTTAAAAGTTTTGGGCTCAAATTCCTCCAAATCCCAGATGTAGCATTCTCATAACTCTAGTAAGTATTATAGAAAAGTAAAAACAATCTAAATTAATCATTCACAATAGCAAGTGCTTCTTGTATTAAACACCACTTGGCCCACAATCCTTGAATTGAGTTTG
>PYUH01000221.1:2319126-2351799 GCA_016808085.1 Suaeda aralocaspica
ATTTTTTTATTAAAAAAAAAAAAATTTTCCCTTTAAAAAAAAAAAAAAAAAAAAAAAAAAAAAAAAACTCAATTCAAGGAATTGTGGGCCAAAGTGGTGTTTAATACAAGAAGCACTTGCTATTGTGAATGATTAATTTAGATTGTTTTTACTTTTCTATAATACTTACTAGAGTTATGAGAATGCTACATCTGGGATTTGGAGGAATTTGAGCCCAAAACTTTTAAATTATATATGTAGTAATTGTAGATGCTATATTACTTTTAATATAATTATTTTTAATTAATAAAACAGTTACCTTTCTCTAAAAGAAAAAAAAAAGCGCTCAATTAGAGAAAATGTGGGCCTAAGTGGCGCCTATATAAGAAGCACTTGCTATTGTGAAATATCACCAAAAAATACATATTCACTTGGATCATTCATTTTGTAACGTTAAAACAAGGTTTTGTGACAACATGTCTCATTTCAATGTTAAGTTCTTTGTTCTCCTTATTGTGTCAATAATAATCGTTGATGTATCTATTGTAAGTTTCAATATCATCATCTTTCCCACATTCAAGTTGTGGTAATGCTAGATTTGTTGAAGCACATTTCCTAAGCTTATCTTCTTTGTTGAGATTAATTTCTACAATAATTGAAATGAATGATGATAGTTGTGTTCAAAAATTGCCTTTAGGTTCGATCTTTATACATATGTAAAGCGATAAAATAAAATTGTAGATACTACACATAAACATTTTTTTCCTATTTAAAAATAAAGTCTAAGTGACGTTGAAGTTACTTGGTTCATCTTTTTAAACTAAAATTCGATACCCCAAAAGTATTTTTCGATACTTTGTATTTCATAATGACTGTACTCCGTGATATGCAACATATATGTTATATATATATTATTACTTAGGTGAGCAAATCTAAACATCTAATGATTTGTTCATTTGCACCAAAAGTAAAAATAAAAGTAAAATATATCTAATGATTTGTAATTATCATTTTGTCATTGAAAAATGAATTGAATCAAACTTGAGTTAGTCTAACTTTTTTCAACTCTTTGCATTCCTTGCATGTACATGCATGCATGTAATTAGGCTGGTGGTGAAGGCTCGGTCAAAAAAGAAGGTATGCCATTACATGTAATTTGTTTTTCCAAAAGTATCTTCTTGTTAATTCATGGAAAGTGACCGTAGGGTATAAATTTTTGTATGATCGTATGCAATTTCTTTCATCTTTAAAATGGGTATACAAATTGTATATCATTTTATTTCCTTTTAAATGTGATGGTGGGTACCTTTCGGTTTTTGACGAATATACAAATTGTATACTTTTTTATTTTTATAAGACGTGAATTAAAACTACTTTTGAAAAGTAAAAAATGATTCATGTTTCCTTGATTATGGTCATGTATTCACATTTTATTTAGTATCTTTTTTTTCTTTTATGACCTCTAACTTTAAAATTAAAAAAAAAAAAAAAACATATTTATAACCCGTACTTTATTGTTAGTCTTAGAGATATATATGTTGAGAATGTGAAATCATCATCAATTTTGGACGTTTCATATTCTTTCATGAGCCAAAATTACTGCTTTCACTTTTTAATTGGTGGCTAGGCTAGTCCAAGATTATTTCTTCTTGATCTTTTGTTACATATCAAATAATTAGAAGTACTATGTGTTAATATTAATATTATAATTTTCATGATTAAATTGGCAGATTGTGGAATAGCTTGTGAAGATAGGTGCTCAGCAACTTCTCACCAAGAAGCATGCCTAATAATGTGTACTAAGTGTTGTGAAAAATGTTTGTGTGTTCCATCAGGAACTTTTGGGCATAGAGAAGAATGTCCATGTTATGCTAATATTAAAACTAAGAAGGGAAAAAATAAGTGTCCTTGATAAAATATGCTATGTATTTATGTTATTTGCAATTTGTATAATTCACTAGCTACTAGTTTGAAGTCTTGCAATAAGCAATAAAAAGACTATGGTTTTTACTAATATTTATCTTGTTTTCTGCTTTTGTAGTTGGTATAAAAGAGCTCAAATGAATACGAAATAATTCTTCAATACAATGCTTTAACTAATGATTAGATAGCCAAATTTACACGGCTTGTATGAAAACTTTGAGCAACAAATATGTTTTATGCACTTATGTTAATCCAAGATTTGATTGTAGTTTTGTACATATGTAGTTTGTATGTACAATTGTATATCAAAACATGATATGATGTCGAAGGTTTTACATTTATTGTGTGATTTTTAAAATATTGATATATTCTGTTCACAAAAATTTCACTATTAAACTTTAGCACTCTTACAAAAATTAGTTAGAAAGGATAATCACTGACACTAGTAATCTAGTATACAACACAATACCTCGAGTAGTATATTACAAGTATAAGTCAATCTGAGCTTATTTTTGCCCTCATTAAAAAAAAAAAACATATTACAAGTAATAATAAATTGTACAATATTTAACATAGTGATTACAAATTCAATTCTAACAATTCTAATACTCTATAGGGGAATGAGTAACTATTATAAATTACCTTATCTTACTCCATTTGTATTCGACTGAATCGACTCTAATTGCATTGAGAGTACTCTAAGAAAAAAAAAAAAAGAAATGGTTAATGATACAATCAACCAATACATTATGATTTAATTATTCCATTTTTAATACTTAGCCAACCCAAATAACTAAAAACGCCAAATTGAAACTTGAAAGAAATTGTAAATTCATAACTCCCGACCCACCCACATCATTAATTAATTTTCAATTAATAAATGCTCATACTTGATACTAATGCATTGTTCTCCTCGTCTTATTTTTGTTTATCTGAACTTATTTTTGCTAAATTGAACTTATTTTTACAAAATTTGTCTTTTACTAATTAATAATTAATAAAAACCTTAACATTAATTTTACCAATAATAGCAACCAAATGCTACCCTTATTGTCAAAATTACCAAATCAAAATAGCTACAAAATATTATTAAATATCGTTGTTGTGAAATTAGACATTTTAAAAAATAAAACAAGATCAAAATGTGATCGAATAATTTAACAATTAAAACTCATGCAAATGTTTGTTAGCAAAACATCTCTCGGAACTCATATATGGCTTTCAAACATGATGGTTCGTTCTTATACACTATGGCTAAGGGCCTGTTAGCTGAACCTGAACCGAACTAATTGGAGCTGAGCTGAATTGAACTGAAAGTTTTTTTACGAAGGATTAATGAATAGCAAAATAAAAGAATAGATGAATTGTACTGAACTGGATTGAGCCGAACTGATTTAACATAAGGTTAGATATACACTATATAGCTAGTTAATTTAGTATGCCTTTCGGACCATACTTTTAAACCATATATGTGACAATGCAAATTAAGGTGACATACATCAACTTGCACAACCTATAATTAATTAATATTCAATACATTTTAAGAACAAAAAGTAAAAATAAAATAACTTAAAATAAAAATAGGGGAAAATGGGAACAAACTAACCTTGTGGAAAGTAGGTAGTGTTATGCGGCACTATTATTATTTGAGAAAGCAATGAAAATTTTGAAATGCAATAGAATGCTTTTGGTTTAGCACCATTATTTATATGGTAATTATATACTATAATCGAATTTTATTTAGGTGGAAATAATTGATTTATTATAATCTGTAAATTATATATAATATGATTTTTTTTTGCAAGTTTCAAAAATCTTATGCACAAAGACATGCACAATATTTTATTTACATATATATCATTTTCTTTTTATTTTTCCTATAATTTCCATATATTATAATATATATATATATATTTATTTATTTATTATCATAAAAAGTAATATATTTTCAATTTTCCATCAAAAATATCAAATCATATGTAAATATTTTTTTCCATATTATTTCCATATAAAACATATTCTCTTCAAAATGCTATCTAAAATGTTTTTAAATTTTTTTTCTACTGTTTTTATATCATAATTTCTCATTTAAGTATGTATTCGGTGCTAGCTTTTGAGGTAGCTTTTAGCTTTTACATTATAAAATTATGGGTGTTTGGCGAGATAGTGTTTTAGGTAGCAGTTAGTGGTAGAGGTAGCTTTTGTTGAAAGCTAAAAAAAAATAGCGTTGCAAATCCTAAACTAGATTTCAATGAAAGATATTTTATTTTATTTTATTTTATTTTTTTATTCCTATTTTTCTCTCTCTATTTATTTTTCACATCTCCCTACATGTTTTTTGTTGACTCTAATCTCTCCACTCCATTCTCTTCTTATGTAATAATTGTTCGATGCCATCATATATTTTACTTATATGCTTCAAATTTTTTTTATTCAAAATTTTTTTTATTCGATAGAAATGCTGAAGCCAATTTTATTGATAAATATAAACTGACGCAATTACATCTTAAAAATCAACGAGACACCCCCATCCCAAACTTCAATCTTATTTGATAATAACAACAACAACAACTGTCTTCTATGTTTTCATCAACTACCTTTGCCGAACACTTATATTATTAAAAGCTACATTGACAGCTAAACTCTAACAACTACTGTTTGACAGCTCACAGTTACCCAAAAGGCAACAGCTACAACTAGTTTTGTCGAACACGCCCTAGAAAGATATGCACATATAAATATTCATATACAAATCAAGTTGCATACCTTATCAATTTTTTTTTTTTAATTAGACTAATTTTCAACTAAACCGAAGTTATTTTTACCGAAAATAAGTTAAAATAAATAAAAACAGGACAAGAAGAACATGAAATCAAAATGATGTAGACACTAATCATTCAACACCAAATACATAGAAGTTAATATTCTACTTGCTTTCTGTCTCCTCCCTCCATTGTAGTATCCTCCTAATTCACTTACTCTGTAATTCGGGTATTTCTCTTCATCTTCTCCATTTTTCAAATATCATTAAATTGCTAATTAATTTTTTAGTTTTGACTTTTATTTCCGATATTCCAATTTAAAATTGTTGGCAATTTTTTTTTTATTTTTTTTTTTAAATTTTTCTCGTTGAATTTATTCGCTTTTCTTGATTGAAGTCGCTTAATTATTTGCTATCTGTTATGTATGATTATCCTTTAATTTAATCCGCTGTTAATTCTTGCCATTTTTTTTTTCAATTAATGTATTTCCTGTATTAATCAGAAATGCGAAGTAATTGTTTATTTTTTTATTTTGATCATCTGTAATTTATGTATTTAGAATTAAAATATCAATTTTTGGTTCTGTGATTAATAATCATTTATCTGTGTTACTGTAAAGAGTGTATTTAATCATCTCAGAAATGTGAATTAAGAATATAAAATTAATGAAAAGAATCAGAAATTTGTTTGAAAACAAATTGCAGTTCTGTACTTGAAATATGGGATTCTATGTGCAAATTCTGAGGTTTATTGTTTCGATGCCGGAAAATAGGAAATGAGTGGGGAAAACAGCAATCAGTTCTATGCTGGGTGTATGTTATAGTGAGAGTTGTAGGGAAAATGAAAGTAATGATTGGAAATGAAAGGAATGATCGGAATTCGACGCTGTTTATGTTTAGTTGTAGGGAGTTTACGGCCTGTTCGAATGAGATGTTCATATTCCATATTAAGTTATATCTTTGATGATTGACTGTTGCAGTTTCTACTAAAGCATGAAAGTTTTTAAGCGGTGTAGAAACTGACTTTATGTGTTAACATGTGTGTAGGGTAGTCTGATTTATAGACACTTGAGTGTTTCAAATGGGCAGCATCAGTTCTGAGAAACTAAGGTTTTGCATTGATCGAGGGGGTACATTCACAGATGTGTATGCCGAACTCCCTGGTCAATCTGAAGGCTGTGTTATGAAACTGTTATCTGTCGATCCTTCTAACTATGATGATGCTCCAGTTGAAGGAATCCGCAGAATTTTGGAAGAATATACTGGGGAAAAGATACCTCGGTCTTTGAAGATTCCAACTGACAAAATTGAGTGGATACGGATGGGCACAACTGTAGCCACTAATGCCCTGTTGGAGAGGAAAGGAGAGAGAATTGCTCTGTGTGTTACTCAAGGTTATAAGGACCTGCTGCAAATTGGAAACCAAGCTCGTCCAAACATATTTGACCTTACTGTATCCAAGCCCTCAAATCTTTACGAAGAGGTAGTGGAGGTTGAAGAGAGAGTTGAACTTGTTCTTGATGGAGAAGAGAAAGATGATTCATTACCTGCAGTTAAAGGAGTCTCAGGTGAATTTGTGAGAGTGACAAAGCCATTGAATGAAGAATCTTTAACGCCTCTGCTAAAAAGGCTGTTGGAGAAGGGAATTAGCTGTCTAGCCGTTGTGCTGATGCATTCTTACACCTACCCACAGCATGAGATTGCTGTGGAGAAGCTAGCCTTGAGTATGGGTTTTAGACATGTGTCCTTGTCATCTTCCTTGACTCCTATGGTTCGAGCAGTTCCAAGGGGTTTAACAGCTAGTGTTGATGCCTATCTTACTCCAGTTATCAAAGATTACTTGTCTGGTTTCATATCTAAATTCGATGAAGGCTTGGGGAAGGTCAATGTCCTGTTTATGCAATCTGATGGAGGACTAGCTCCTGAAAGTAGATTTTCTGGCCATAAAGCAGTTTTGTCAGGTCCTGCTGGTGGTGTTGTTGGTTATTCCCAGACTTTGTTTGGGATTGAAACAGAAAAGCCTTTAATTGGGTTTGATATGGGAGGTACATCCACGGATGTCAGTCGTTATGCTGGGGCTTATGAACAAGTTCTTGAAACTCAGATTGCAGGGGCAGTTATCCAGGCACCTCAGCTTGACATTAACACTGTGGCTGCTGGTGGAGGATCAAAGTTGAAATTCCAGTTTGGAGCCTTCAAGGTGGGACCAGAATCAGTGGGTGCTCATCCTGGTCCTGTCTGCTACAGGAAAGGAGGTGAATTAGCAGTTACTGATGCAAATTTAGTGCTGGGCAATGTTATTCCTTACTATTTCCCTTCAATTTTTGGACCCAATGAAGACCAGCCCTTGGATGTCAACGCAACTAGGGAAGAGTTTGAGAAGCTAGCTGAACAAATAAACTCACATAGGAAGAACCAGGACCCAACAGCAAAAGACATGTCTATTGAGGAGATAGCTCTCGGGTTTGTCAATGTTGCAAATGAAACAATGTGCCGTCCAATACGCCAGTTGACAGAGATGAAAGGTCATGAAACACGAAACCATGCTCTTGCGTGTTTTGGAGGTGCTGGGCCCCAACATGCTTGTGCAATTGCTAGAGCATTGGGCATGAAAGAGGTAGTAATCCATAGGTTCTGTGGTATACTGAGTGCATATGGCATGGGACTAGCTGATGTTGTGGAAGAGGCTCAAGAGCCATATTCTGCTGTTTATTGCACTGAATCTGTTCGGGAAGCCTCTCATAGAGAGGCCAAGTTGCTGGAGCAGGTGAAACACAAGCTTCAAGAACAAGGTTTTAGTAAAGACGACATCAAAACTGAGACGTACTTGAATTTGAGGTATGAGGGTACAGATACAGCCATCATGGTCAAAAGACAAGAAAGTGATGATGCATCATTGTTTGACTACACTGCTGAATTTGTGAAGTTGTTCCAGCAGGAGTATGGATTCAAATTGCAGAACAGGAATATCCTTGTATGTGATGTAAGAGTTCGTGGAGTAGGAGTCACGAATATCCTAAAACCCAAAGCCAAGAACCCTGTTTCAGGAAGTCCAACCAGTCAATATCTTTGCAAGGTTTATTTTGAAAGTGGCTGGCAAAACACACCCTTGTTCAAGCTTGAAAATCTGGGCTGTGGTCATTCCATCCCTGGGCCCGCTATTATCATGAATGGTAACAGTACAGTGATTGTAGAGCCAAATTGTAAAGCAATCATAACGAAGTATGGTAACATCAAAATTGAGATTGACTCAACGTCAAATGTAGCAAAAGTTTCTGACAAAGTTGCAGATGTGGTGCAGCTTTCCATTTTCAATCACAGGTTCATGGGGATAGCTGAGCAGATGGGACGTACTCTACAGCGAACATCAATATCAACAAACATTAAGGAACGGCTAGATTTTTCATGTGCTCTTTTTGATCCAGATGGTGGACTTGTAGCTAATGCCCCTCATGTTCCTGTGCACCTTGGAGCTATGTCGAGTACTGTTTGTTGGCAATTGAAGTACTGGGGTGATAATCTGAATGAAGGAGATGTGCTGGTCACCAATCATCCCTGTGCTGGAGGTAGCCATCTTCCTGATATAACTGTTATAACTCCTGTATTTGATAATGGGAAGCTGGTGTTTTTTGTGGCCAGTAGGGGTCATCATGCTGAAATTGGAGGTATTACTCCTGGAAGCATGCCCCCTTTCTCCAAGGCCATATGGGAAGAAGGAGCTGCCATCAAAGCCTTCAAGCTTGTGGAGAAGGGTGTATTTCAGGAGGAAGGTATTGTCAAACTTCTTCAGTTCCCATGCTCTGATGATCCTTCTCATAAGATCCCTGGAACCCGGAGGCTCCAAGATAACTTATCAGACCTCCGAGCACAAATAGCTGCTAACCAAAGAGGGATTTCACTTATCAAAGAGCTTATTGAGCAGTATGGTCTGGAGACTGTTAATGCATACATGAAATATGTACAGCTTAATGCAGAAGAAGCTGTGAGAGAAATGCTGAAATCAGTGGCTGCTAAAATGTCATCTCCATCTAGTGGTCAGAAAGCAGGAGACAGTGTGACTATTGAAGAAGAAGATTACATGGATGATGGTTCTGCAATTCATCTCAAACTGACAATCGATTCGAAGAAGGGAGAAGCATTCTTTGATTTTTCTTCAACAAGTCCAGAGGTATATGGCAATTGGAATGCACCGGAAGCAGTTACAGCAGCTGCAGTCATATATTGCCTCCGCTGTTTGGTCAACGTCGACATTCCTCTAAATCAAGGTTGTCTTGCCCCTGTGAAAATTCATATTCCCCCAGGTTCTTTTCTTTCTCCAAGTGACAAAGCTGCCGTGGTTGGAGGCAATGTTCTCACATCCCAGAGAGTGACCGATGTCATACTCACTGCGTTCCAGGCATGTGCTTGTTCTCAAGGTTGCATGAATAACCTGACTTTTGGTGATGACACATTTGGTTACTATGAAACTATTGGGGGTGGATGTGGGGCTGGTCCATCTTGGGACGGAACTAGTGGTATCCAATGTCACATGACAAATACTCGCATGACTGATCCTGAGATTTTTGAACAGAGATACCCAGTCATTCTCCACAAATTTGGGCTCAGAGAGAATAGTGGAGGTGATGGGGTTCACAGAGGGGGAGATGGGCTTGTGAGGGAGATTGAATTTAGACGACCAGTCGTAGTGAGCATCCTTTCTGAGAGACGTGTTCATGCTCCACGAGGATTGAAAGGAGGAAAAGATGGGGCTCGTGGTGCTAATTACCTAATTACTAGGGACAAAAGGAAAATTTACCTAGGAGGTAAAAATACCATACACGTACAAGATGGAGAAACTGTTGTCATTCAAACCCCTGGCGGAGGTGGATTTGGTTCTTCTCTATAGAAGTTGCCCATTGAACATCTGAAGTGGACTGAACAAAAGTCTGCACTCTGCATTGTGTGAAACAGTGGGATATGTTTTTCTTAGGACCTTCACCTGAATAGAAATATAGAATCAGAGCTTTAATACACTTTTTTTTAAAATAAATTGTTTTATGTTTTTGAGAGGTGACATAGACCTCTTGAACAATCAAAAGTTTGTAGCTAATTGTTGTATTGAATTGAGAAAAAGATCATAGTTGCTAATTTACTTGATCAGTCATTTGATCACAATTAATGGCTATTGCATATGCCTGAGCTTATTAGTGACTGTGATCACAGTTGCGAACTGTCATTTTGCATATGTCTGAGCTTATTAGTGATTGTGCGTGATCACAGTTGTGAACTGTCATTTTACATATGGGTGAGCTTATTAGTGACTATGATCACAGTTGCGAACTGTCATCTTTCATCTGCCTGAGCTTGTGCAAAATCAGTTACTCCGGGCCTGTCTGAACCGAACCGATTGAAGCTGAATTGAATTGAATTGATTGGAACTTGAACTGAATTGATTGAAGCCGAGCTGAATAAGAGTAAATTATATTATTCCATGAATCATATATGGAGTATAGAAGTGTTACAAGTGTATCGGATGAGTTTTTGAAAATAATCTATTTACATAGTTATATCCTTATTCTTTTTTATGTATAAATCGGTCCCCATAAGTTCATGACTAGTACCACAATATCATTCTATCAAATTTCTATATCCATCTTACGACCTGTCAAATTTGTATGGCCTTGATAAGTCTATCAATTTGGATCTAGGCATGTTTGATAGGTCTATCAAATCTGATGGTGATGGAGAAGACATCGAGGCGGTGTGAAGGCGATGTGGTGGAAGTGAAGGTGGTGTAAAGACAATGGTGGTAACAAAGTTGGTGAGTGTAGGAGGGTCGAAAGTGGGCAAATATAAAAAGAGGAGTGCAATTAAGTGAAAAAGGAGGGTCAATGTCAAATTATATTAGTCAACACCGAAAATAATGCATTAGGTTTCATTTGGCAAAAAAAATTAATTTAAGATTTTAATTTGCCACAAAAAAAAAATAAAAAATTAAAAGGTTTCTTCTCGTGAGCTCATGCCCACAGTAATGCCCATTTCTTCATCAATTCCATAATTAATGCTATATTTTTGTTTATTCCCAAAGTACTGTCCACGTCATCTGTTATTTTTTTTTTTCCGGTTTACAGGCTAAACCGCTATTTAGAATAGCGATTTTAATTACAAAACCGCCATTCAGAATGACGGTTTTATAACGTTTCAAAATCCCTCCAAAATACGACTCTCAAACCTCAAAGCAAATAGATTTAATTGGCAAATGCTACGGTACAAACCGCCATCCAAAATGGCGATTTATTAAGAACAAAATAGCCATTCTAAATGGCAATTTACTTGAACCGGCAGAAAAAAAAAAAGCAAAAACCAAGTCTTATATGACATGAACGATATATTAAGAATAAAGAAAAGTATAGCAGCAATTGTGGAATTGAAGGAGAAAGAAGCATTATTAATTTATTATAGGCAAAAACTCTCTTCTCATCGAACTATTTTTTTTTAAAGCTCCTATTGACAATTTTTTTTTGTTAACCATTAATTTGAACAGACCAGTCAAATGTAAAACTATTCTCACTTCTCCAAACTTTTATCCTTTCCAAACTAGTACAACATTCTCAACAATGGCAACACCACTCCATGGACCCACCTTCCCATTTCCGGCAACACCACCAAACCACCGTCAACCTCCAGCATCACCACCTGTACCCGTCCCTTTGCGTGCCATACCCGACCCGAATTCATCCTCGGACTACCCAATTTCCCATTATAGTCTCATAAAATTCAGCGACAAAGACAGAGACAGAGAAAAGCAGAGAGAAGCAAAAGAGAGAAAAGAAGAGACAAACAACAAAATTGCATCACAGAAGGCTATTTCTGTAATTTTAAGAAGGGAAGCTACAAAAGCTGTTATTGAGAAGAAGACAAAAGGGATTAGCTCTAAAAGGCTTTTACCTAGAACTGTTCTTGAAGCTCTTCATGAACGTATTACTGCTCTTCGTTGGGATTCTGCTCTCAAGGTTTTTTCTTTCTTTCTTTCTTTTTTTATTATGATGTTTTGCTTTAATTTCAATTATAATTATAATTATAATGGTTGAATTGTTGAATTTTCTATTTTTATTGTAGTAATTAATATGAAAAAGTTGATAAATTTGAGTTCTTTTATTTTCTTATGGTAGCAGTTTAATTTAATTCAACCGTTGTTGCAATTAATTATAATGGTTTCTTTGTTTTTGTTGATGGTGGTTTTGTTTTGAATGAATATTTGAAAAGCTGTAGAAAATATTTATAAAAAAAAAAAGGGATATAGTTGAGCTGTTTTGGCATTATCAAAGAATGGCTAAGTGTTTTTTCACAATTTTGATGTTAGTTATTCATGAATTCTAGAAGTTTATTTTTACCTGATTTGGGTTTATTTTAAGCTCCTTGATTTTGCTTTGATGGATCATTTTGTGATTTTGGTTTTGATTGCTTTAAGTTAGTCTTTCAGTTGCGGATGTGTGTATCAAATTGATGGTTATGGATATAAAAACATTGTATGGGTTTCGTCGCACAAGATGATTTCAGTACTCTAGTTGTTCTTGGTTCAATTCTCCCCCCTTCCCTCGGAATTTATTCACGTTTAGTCTTTGAGGTTTACTCGAAAATGTAATTATTATAAGAGCTCCTAGTTCCTTGTAGATTAGTATTACTATCTAGATAAGTAATGGGATTGAGGACCTGAGGATAGAACGAATCATTGAATGTGATTATCTCCAAGGTTTGGTTGTTAGCATCATGTCATGCACTCATGTGGTTTTAAATGGAAGGGTGTTATGACTTGATGATGACGGCCAAATCTATACTAATAACTAAAGTAAAGACCACTAAAACAAAAAAACTGCCACATGTCAATTGCTCATTAAAAAAATTTCCGCCTAAACCTTTTCCGTTATTTTCTTATGCAAGTTTTTATAAGTACTCCAAAAACCATCAATTTATTTAGTTAGCTGCTATATTCATCACTAAACTAAACTAAAATATTAAAATAAAATCTTATAAATAAACTACTAAACTAAAATATTAAAATACAATCTCTTAAAATATTTTTTCTCATATCAATAATTTCTGAATTATTTTTAATACAGTAATCAATAAAATTGCTTCGTTTATAATTTTATTTAAATTAGATTATGTTGCAAATATAATTATCTAATAAAACAATTAAATATAAAAAAAATGCATACTCCATATTATATAAATATTTTTCATCTAAATCGTGCAACGCACGAGTACTAATTTAGTTTGTACTAACTACTAAGGGACAGTATTATTCAAGGTCATCTACGCTTAGTTTGTAGGTTTAGTTACTTAAAACTCAGTCATACTCATCCCATATGTTGCACACGCTTAGATGACTCTTATTGTGGGTTTTCCTGTAGCTTGTAGCTTTACAGAAAATCCATTTGTGAATTGAGAAATACATGCCAGCGGCAAGTGATTTCTGATATATATATGACGAAGGTTAGAGGCTTGATGGGCATTAGAGGCCTATAGGGTAATTGTGATGAGCTACAAATTTTGTCTTCAGTTCAGTAACTCTTGCAGTCTTTGTAGTGAATTAAGTATTAGGCCAAAGGGTAATTTAAGTATTTCGCAATAAGTTAGGAGCTTCTGGAATATATTAGGGATTTGCTTATATATAGTACCAAGGAGAGTAGGAAGGCGTATGTGAATTTGGAGTGAAATCTTCCGACTGAACTCACTGATGGAGAGTTGTAGGCTAAACCTACTTGAGAGAGTCATGGCCTCAAGACATCTATCCTTGTAGTCTTTCTTTCAAATTAATCCATCTATAATCTCACTTTCTAGCATTAATAGTTCCAAATTACTGTAATTACTAATCTGAAATTTCAGTATTATCGTCCATTTACTGTTTTAATTAGTCGGTCCGGATCAGTTCTTACAGTTTTGCTATTGATTTTACAGTCAATACAAGTTCTTTTGAATTTTCACCCCACAACTAACTAATTAGTCAGGTTAATTTGATCTCATCAGCAATAATATGTTCGTTATGTACGTATGTACTGAATTCCATCATGCTATTTATTTAAGAATGAACATATTACAAGCTACAAGCCACCATCATATTGAGATCAGTCAATATTTGTGTATGTTGGTACAATAGTGAATAATTTACTGCTCCTTTGTTCTTTGAGCATTGTGGTTAAAACTTTCAGTAATTTGCCAAAGAAACCAAAATTTTCTGAAACAGAGAATTGTATCCTTCAAATTTACTGCCTTGTTTGTGTGAAGTCAATCTTTCTGTAGGGTTGTGTGCTCTCTCTTAACCGTCTACATTGTATAATGCAGGTGTTTGAACTAATGCGGGAACAGTTATGGTATAGACCCAGCTCTGATATCTACATTAAGCTTATTGTAATGCTTGGGAAATGTAAGCAGCCCCAGAAGGCACATGAACTGTTTCAAGATATGATTAATGATGGGTTGGTTATAAATCATGAAGCATACACTGCTCTCTTGTCTGCCTACAGCAGGAGCTGTCAGTTTGATGAAGCTTTTTCGATGCTTGAGCACATGAAGAACAGTAGTAATTGCAAACCTGATGTTTATACATACTCGATATTTATAAAGTCCTGCCTCCAGGTATTTGCTTTTGACAAAGTTCGTATGCTGCTTTCTGATATGGTATCCCAAGGAATTCCACCCAACACAGTCACGTATAATACCCTTATCGATGCTTATGGGAAAGCAGGAAAGTATGTGGATTCTTTCTCTTCCCTTACCTTGCATCTAGATAAATTTAACTTTTTGTTGTTGTGATTCATGAATTTTTTTGGAGAGGCCAACTATAAGCTCATGTAATTTTATCATTGCCTCTTGTTTTTAGATTCCATATCCAGTTTCTTCTCAATTAGTCCATACTGCATATCCTTCAGATTGTCTTTGTCCTTGCAGTGCCCCCTCTTGGTTGTCATTGACTAAAACATTTGAAATATAAATTTTGGGTTTGAGGCAATGTTCTTCAACTGGGCTTATCTAATTGAATCTTGGTCGAATTTGATCTGAATATATTAGATGTGCTGTAGTATAATCTGAATTATTAGTTTCAGAGAAACTTCAATTGTCAAATTTATTTTTTTCGGCCCAAAATCAATAATGCTATGATGATCCTGCTATAACATTACTACATAAGCTGTGTGTAGATATATGAAACCTTTTTCATCTCTATCAATTGCCTAATGTTTGCATTTCCTTTGTGTTTGGTAACTTCATAGAAGAATATGAACGGTTTTACATTTTCACTTGATTTCAAGTTGGAAAATGTGAACTGTTTTAATTTTGTACTACTTCTAGGTTTCACTCTAAACTGAACTCACTTTCAAGCAACCATTTGTAATTATATGTTTGCTTTTTCTTCTTGCAACCAGACGGATGTGACATTTGTGATGATGGACCGAGAATTCATTTAGTTTCTCCTATTTCATAAAAGGTTTGCAGAAATGGAGTCAGTATTGGCAGAAATGTTGTCTAATCAGCATTGTGAACCTGATGTATGGACCATGAATTCCACACTCAGAGCTTTTGGTAATACTGGTCAAATTGAGATGATGGAGAAATGTTATGAGAAGTTCCAGGGTGCTGGGATTGAACCCAACATCAGAACTTTCAACATACTCTTGGACTCTTATGGCAAATCTGGAGAATACGAAAAGATGAGTGCTGTCATGGAATACATGCAGAAATATCACTACTCCTGGACACTTGTGACCTACAATGTGGTAATAGATGCATTTGGAAGGGCCGGGGATCTAAAACAGATGGAATTTTTGTTTAGGTTGATGCAGTCTGAACGAGTGAAGCCAAACTGTGTCACTTTTTGCTCGCTTGTGAGGGCTTATGGAAGAGCTAAAAATGCAGACAAAATTGGGAGTGTTTTGCGGGTTATAGAGAACACAGATGTAACTTTAGATCTTGTGTTCTTCAACTGTTTGGTGGATGCGTACGGGAGGATGGAACGCTTAGCTGAAATGAAGCAGGTTCTTGACATGATGAAGAACAAAGGATTCAAGCCTGATATTGTTACTTATAGAACCATGATTAAAGCATATTCACTGGCTGGAATGACAAAACAAGCAAGGGAGTTGAAAGATTTCATTAGATCTTCAGAAAAACCTTTGAAATTAATAGACAAAAGTTGAAGTATATGAATTGTTAAAGATATTCTATGTTGCTGATCTCAAGAGAAAATACTTGTATACAAATAAGGCGTAGAGCTTGTAGTTATTATTTTCTTCTAAATTGAATTGTAAAAATATGTGCCCTTGTACTCTGGTTTTATTTTTTTACCTGATTTTTACAATTCAAACTAATTCCATTGTTTAATCGTTTTTTTTTTTTCCTGTTTTTATTTCCATATTCTCTGCTTTTATTAGTATTTATATTGTTATGTGGTTGAAATTCATTGGTTTGATAACGGTTGAAGGTATAAAGAAAAAACATCTAATTATTTATGAAACGGTAGATGTTTTAAAGTTGTCATCATATTCCCAATACAAAAGTACAAGAATCTAATTATTAGCCATATAAAACCAAGAATCTAACTTCACCTACTCACATGAATTCTACAATTTATAGTTATGTACATACAGTCCGCCCGGGCCAAAGGAGTTCAAGAAGTTTATCTCAAACCTGACAAGCTCTTAATTTCATCATGTAATGTGTTACCATTTAAAAAGGTGTGTGCTCATCTTGGATGGCAAAGAGGGGAGGATTGATCTTGGATAGCATCCAATATTGCTCATATCTATTCTAGCGACCACCTATCTTAATTACTTGGCTTGCTCTATTGCTCTTGTATGAATTGCTTTATTTAACTTCATTTGTTTTGTTGCTTCCACATGCTAAATCTTAGCTCATAAATTCACTATTAGATAGAAATTGAAATTTCAATTGGACAATAATCGAGCAATGATACCTTATAAGGGTATTGCCGTTGATTAATTACATACAAAGTAATTATGTATTTGAAGAAAAAAACATTATTTTCTCTTTTATTCAATGCACTTTATTTAGTGTCAAAGATTTTAAATCCAAGAGAACAGGGCCATATTCAACTATTCACTTTATTACTATGAGGTTTACCCAATCCATGAGGCCAAACAATTTTCTTTTCAATAATATTCATATACTATATGGATGTTGACGACTTGCTTATATAATTGAATTTTTTTTTATGAGGTATGTATCGACCTTTCCTCACCCTAATCATTAACCAGGAGATGATCTTGACGTTTTCCCTAGACCAAGCATAATGCCTCCATAGCATGTATAACAGCACATGAGTACTTGAGCCTTTAAAGTATGCTATTGTATCTCGCTGGTAAAACGCTTCTTTTGCTTGAAAACCTAAAGGTCATTTAAGCTAAAGCTTGCTTCTACTACAAGCCACTAGTTCTTATTTGTTCTAGGTCAACAGGGACAACTATTTCATTGTATCACTTTAAGAAATGATGATGCCTACACTCGGTCAGCTTTCTATGGAATTAGGAGTACATATTGATTAAGTGGACATATGATAAACTTGGCCTACTTCTGAGACAATTTTTATACTTTTAGGTCACTATATGCTTATTTTAGATGAGGCCAGGGTTGGGAAATATAATGGGTTGATCAATATTTGGTATGATGCAATAACCCCATTTTCAGTCTATTTTATTAATTACTCGAGCTAAAGTCATGAGTTATCTCTATCTTGTACAAACGAGTCAAGTTGTGTCATCTCTTCACTCATTGACTTGTTTTATATATGTATAGAGTTGTAATACCCTTATACGATGTGACATTGGTGTAGTGGCACTTTTGCTCGAATTATGAGCTTGAGAGTTGGGTCCAATCCTTGTCAATAGTGCCTAATAAGATACTCCCTTTGTTCTAGGTGTTTGTGTCAAGCAATGAGCCAAGTGTACACATATTTGTTGAAAGGTATATTCCGATAAGCGATCAAGTTAATACTGAGTAAGAATTAGCACATGCAAAAAATTGCTATTAAACAAATACCTTGCGATCGTATCATGTAAATCGGATCGGTTAAGATAAAATGAATAACTGTAAGAAAGATTGTCTATATGCTAAGTAATTGAATCCAATTAGATTTTTCAAATCAGTTGTTGTTTCTTGAATTATCTTGCGAATAATGTTAAACCAAAAAAGATATATTCGAAACGAAATTAACAAAAACGTCATATCAAAATTACGTCCCTTTTTTTCCTATAAAAGTAATAGCCTCTTTTAGTACTTAAATAGTTACAAGTTTCTTTAGCAGAGTGGTGGCTGCTCCATCCCATCAACGATCCGTGTGTTGGTAAGTTCCTTCATTAGAGTTTCAAACTTTGCTTTGTCATTTATTCATTACAAATTAATGTTTGGTTTCTTTTGTAAGAATCATGTTCAACCTATTATTATGTTACATTTTATGCTTAAGAACTTCATATGCGTTAAATTTTTTTTTTACATGTCCTAACTCAAAACAATCGAATTATACGCTATAGTCTCCTTTTCTAATAACAAAAGAAGTTTATTACGGAGTAATGTAAATAAAATCAACATCATTCCGGGTAAGATGAAAATTGTAAATCTTTGCTATTCTTGGCTTATGTAATAAATTTGTGAATAAAAACACCAATTATTTGATGTGTACCGTTATGAATTTAGGTTATATCCAATTCGTTTGATCTGATAAGATTTAATCTTATCATTATTTTTTTTACTACATTAAGACCTTATTTTTACTCAATATTATAACCAATAAACTTATCATATGAGATATCATCAGTCTTAGTATTAATGAGTAATTTCGGAAGCTGTACGTTCACAATTTATTTCTATAAGACCCCGAGCATGCCACAATTTCGTAACAAAATTAATTTTTTTTAGCAATAAATAAAAGCAAATAAGGAAATATATATGATTTTACACTTAGCTTGACCATTTTTTTTTTTGTCGATGAACACTCAAAATTTAGAATGATATAATAAGTTGCACCGAACATGACTTTAATTGCTTAATGTTTTGAAATCTAATTAATCATTGATGGTATAAACCATTGACTTATACATTGAGCAATTGTATATTGAAAAGCCCAAAATTTCAAGAATTCCCTCTACAATTTCCCCCAAACACACCATTTAAAAATTTGGTCGTCCATCTCCACGTTTAAGCCCACTTGCATCCTCTCACTATTTAGATCTCCTTGCCACTATTACAACATCTTTAGAGAGAGAAAAAAGTCAGTGCATCTTTAGAGAGAGAAACACAAACAAAACCAAATTATAGTGGAAAAAAAAATATAAAAGAAAAAACCAAAGTTTTGTTTTTATTATTCATTGTTTGGGAAAACCCAAAAAAAGGGAAAAAAAAACCCACGAGGAAAACCGAAATTTAATTTTAATTAATTTTTTTCTTTTTCTTTTTTTTTTTTCGAAACGAAGAAACAACAACGTCGAAGTCGAAAAGCTTTATTTTTTTCTGGGGTACAAAAACAAAAACAAAAAAAAAAAAAACATCGAAAAAAAATAGAAATTGCTTCGATTTAAGGACGTGTTTGCATGCTTCGACATTATTGAAGAGAAATTCAAGAGTGAAGGTATTGATAATTTCATGGAATTAGGGTTTGAATTCCTAATTTGAAGAAGGAAATTTGAGTTTCGTTTTACAAGCCCTAAAAAAAAACCCTAGTTTCGGAAAATTAGGGCAAAAGATTTCAAACATTTGCTTGTAATTTGCCCTAAGTTTAAGGGTTTCGCGTTTCGCGGGTCTTCTATTTTGCTCAGGTGATCCTTTTCGACCTTCAATTTTGACCTAGAATTATTAATTTTTTTTCGTTTTGTTCGCAAACCCTAGAATGTCATCAATTTCGAAAATTAGGGCTTGTGGAAACCTAATTATGTTCAGTTTTTTGGGGGTTTTGACGTTTTGCGTCTATTGATGAGTTGAAGATTGTCGAAAAGTGATTTTACTTGCATTATGGTGCTTAATTTTTTGTATAATGGTGATGAGGTGCTTTGTTTGGGTTATTGCTTTGTTTATTGAAGGTTTTTTTTCTGTGGCATTGATTGCAAAACTTCAATTTTAGCATGCTTTCAATGTTGAGTGTAGTTGGTTGTTATGTAGTTCTTAGTTTGATCATTGCCACTTTGAAATTTGCAACTTTTGTATAATTGTATGATGCTAGCATTTATAGTATGTTGGTTTAAGGCGAATTAGGGAATTTTCTTCAATCAATTTGTTGTCTTGTTTATGTTGTTAGTGATTTCGGCTTTGCCTTTTGTTTCGTTGCTTGCCCGTAATAGTTGTGGTGTCTTGCTTTGTGTTTTTGCTGTATAATGTCTATGCTGTTGCAGTCGGTTGATTTCTGTGAGTAATGCTTATTGATGACTTGGCAATTCTGTTGTAATTATGTAGAATATCACCATTAGATAAATTTGTTTTCCTATCTAGAAAATAGAGTGTTGATTTGTTGCGCTTATATCTCTCAAAACTGTCTTTTAACTTTCTAAATCAATATGTATTAAAGGCTATGTCTCATGTACTTGTTGAAATTTGATTTTTTTTCGCAGTTTAATTAGAGAATGTATTGCTGAGATGTATGTATTTAAAGCGGGAAGTTTGGGAAACCTCATTGTTTTATTAACAGCGATAATCCTACCAATATACTCCGTATTAAGTTTCAGGATTTAAGAGGTTTATGGTTTAAAATTTATTCTTTTACTAAAATGAGGTGAATCGTGATACATGTACAATGTAGTACATATAATGTATAAATATACATGTGTATGTCATGTGTGATGCATATTTTGCGGTGGGGTAAAATTAGAGGGCTCTTAACATAATAAGATTGAGAAGTATATCGATCAATAGGTATAAGATCTAATTACTTGTGAACTTTTGATACCTGACCTACTTTGTGAGTAAGATGCACAGTTTTGGAAGTAATGTACTAATATAACCTTTTTTTTCAATGCTCTCTTGCAAATCAAGTAACTAGTTTTACAAGATTTGTTATTTCTCATCTCCAAATTACCTTTAAAATTATTTCCACTGCCCACTGATATTATTTTGCTCTTCTCCCAATAGATGAGATGCACTATTAATTTTCATTGTCTGTTATTATCAATTAGTTGTCAGGAACCAAGGCCAGTGGTCTTGGTTGGATGGTTCAATACTTAAGTAGCTTTCTCCAAAAATTTGTGTAGGGTCTACGAATAAGAATGTATGATGTAAGCAACTCCAATTATATGCATTCCAGACTTATGAAGAGATCAATCTTAACTTTTCGCTGTGTACAATATGTTTAAACATTAATATGAAACCTTGTTCTCTGTATTTTTTCGTATGAAACTGCTGTTAAGCTTCTCAACCGGTGGAAAGATTTCCTGTTTTTATATTTAATTATTTCATCTGATCTAATTAACTTCCTATTGTGCTTTGTCTATTTATTTATATATTTTTGTGCTTTTTCTTTAGGTTGACCATACTTTAGAGCAATGGAAAGGGACCAGCTATAGCTTTCTGGAGAGGAATGCATGGATTTAGTTCTGGATCAACTTTCCTCGTAAATGCTGAGGTTGATTCCATGGGAGGAGTTGTTGATGGTGGAGTTGGTGTTGGAAACAAACCCTCTCCACACCGAGCAGCAATTGAGAAGGCACAGGCAGAATTGCGGTATGTTGGATGTCTCATGGTAGTCATATTTAATTATTACTACGTATCTGTTCAGTTGGTTTTAGCCAACAATTTTCCGTTTTAATGGCAGGCTTGAATATGATGTTCGAGAAGAGAGAAGAAGAGAGCTTGAGTTTCTTGAGAAAGTAAGATGATCCATCATTCTTTCAACGTATTCTTGCCATTCTCTGCTGCTCTCTTTATATATCGTGACTTTTTGTGCCAAATTGTGGAATTTTAATGTCGTTTTGTTTGCAGGGTGGAAATCCTCTTGACTTCAAATTTGGTCATGCAGCATCAGTGAGTGTCCAGTCTACCTCACGCACATATCAACACCCAGATCAGATTTTGACCAGGTAGTTCCAAAACTTGATTTCTTTTGTACAAGTGTGAACAATATGAACTACTCACTGGGTTACCAAATAATGCTGTTGTGATGCAGTGAAGCAAAAGGTAGTTTTGCATTGACCGCTTCACCTCATGGAGATTCGGTTGAAAGTAGTGGGAGATTAGGGATTACTACTGTTTGTGAACCAAATAGTGCTGATAATTTTGATGGGGAAAATGAGACTCTTGATAGTGAAAGAAAGCTTAATCATCCTACTAGAGGTAGCATCACTCCTTCAGAGCATTCTTCTCAGCTTGATGGAAGCCAAAATGTGAAGGAGTCCGAGGACTCTCCTATTTTCCACCCTAAAAAAGGTCAAGCCTACAGGAGAAGGAATCGGTCTAGGACAAATCGTGATGGCCCTCGATCGAGTTCTAGTGACATGGCATCTCGTGGTGGACAGAATTCTTCTTTGCCTAGTCGACATACAATGCTTTCCAAACCTGTTGTATCTGACAATCAGTTTGAAATGGAGTCAGATGGCACCCAAGGTCTGCATTTACCTACAACCTCTAGAGCCAGTGAGTTATCTGAAGGTAAGTTGAATATATCAACAATAAAAGAAAATAAGGAGGAACTGCAAAATTCAAGTGTGAAAGCTGATGATGTTCCTGCCACTGCAACAACTATTGAATCTGATCCAGTTGCAACAAAGGAAAATGTAGTTACTGTAGATGCTGAAGGTCCTCCCAGTTCTGTTACAGAGAAAAAGGATGATATTTCCAGTGCTAGGCAGCTGGATGAGTCTGATAAGATTAATGGAGAGGGTCAGTCAACGTTAAATGATGGTTTTGTTAGCAATGCTGCTGTTGTGTCAAAGGCCTTAGATTCTGAGTCCTCTTGCACCCGTACTAGCTTTAGTGTAGATGGGAATGGAAATATTCAGAGCGATTTGTATACTAACTTAAAGAATGTAGATAGTAATGGGGCCCCTAAGGAGCACGAGCTACCACTTGCGGAGAAGTCTGTCAGTATAGATGAAGAAATGCTAAATGACAAGCATGCTACCAATCCAGTTGAAAGTGCTTTCTGTGTTAAAGATGATCAGAATCCTGCAAGCCACCAAGGCAATGGATCTTCTGATCAAGATCGAGATGTGGATAAAGATACATTTTCTTCAAGAGACAAGCATGAAAGTGCTACTAATATAGAGGAGCTGGGAGCACATGATCAGGCTGACACAGAGTCAGATAAAATGCATGGTCAGCTTGAAGATTCCGTTCCAAAACAAGAGGGTTGTTTTCCTGTGAGACCGCATACTTCTGAGGAACCTTCTTCCCTCGATGTTAATAAAAATGATGCGTCTGCACCACCTCTTGTTCCAAAGCTGCAATCTTCTAGCGAAGTCCAGCAGAAGCAGTTTGATAAGGCACATGAGGACAGGGTGTTGGAAGAGGCACGGATTATAGAGGTGATTTTTCTTTCCTTTTCTATGATGGTTTCTTAACTTTTGGGTGTGTACATGTTTGCACCGTGACTTAAGATTATGGTGCTTTTAATAGGCCAAGCGTAAAAGAATTGCTGAGCTATCTGTTGGTTTGACACCGAAGGAGCACCGACGCAAGTCTCATTGGGAATTTGTCCTTGAAGAGATGGCTTGGTTAGCAAATGATTTTGCACAGGTTTGTCAAGTGGAACTCTTCTTCTTTAGTTATTAACTTTGCATTGCTTCTAACTCACGCCCTTCTATTCAGATGTAGGTCCATGTATTATGGACCAACATACCAGGAACTCCGTTTTACTCAACAATTCTATAATAACCCCCATATTGTTCTTGTATTCTGGAATTTTTGTAGGAGCGTATTTGGAAGGTAACAGCTGCTGCTCAAATTAGCCACCGGGTAGCCTTTGCTTCCAGATTAAGGTTGGAGGAACAAAGTAAGTTCTTGGAGCAGAGAGCTGTAGCCCACACCTTGGCAAGGACTGTGATGGAGTTTTGGCATTCAGCAAGTCTTTCTGTTGAGAATGTTGCGTGTTCTCAGCCTGAAAAAAGTAAGCTTGATACAGGGGAAGATGAAACAAGGTTACTGAAAGAGGAGTTGAGAGGTCATGATAAGGTATTGGTTGTCGACCTGATTTCTGGTTTTCATATCTGTTTCTAGAATGTTTCGACTTATTGTCTTCCCATCTTTGTTTTTCATAAAGTATGGATATAAAAGTATAAAACTCATTTTGAAGCTGGTTGGGAGAGTGAACCACTATTCTTTTTGTTTTGAAAAGATTTATTCACCTCTTTTATATGTAGTTGCAATAATATTTACTCACGTTTTTGTAACCAAATTTGTGCAAAAAATTTTACTCTTCTTTTAACCGAAATCTGCTAGATATATTCTTAATGCCTTTTTTTTAAAAAAAACTTTTTGGTGGTTTTAAATCTTATGTTTCCCTATGATGGTTTTGATTCGAGCAGTGCTTTCAATTTCCTATTTTTCTCATCTTTGTTTCTTGTTGTTAATTGTTGATGATTAGGATGAGGTTTCTGAAGAGAAATTACAATCTGCTGGACGCAAACAGGATTTAGCGGTATACGGATATGCTGTTAGGTTTTTGCAAAATGAATGCTCTTCTACAAACCTTGTCAAAGTTGAAGATTCAGGGATTCCAGTTGTTGCGTGTGATAATGATTTGATGGAAGTTTCTTGGCAGGACCAACTTACAGAGGTAAATTTTTTTATTGCTTTATTGATTTGCATGAGATGTTACTGATGCCGGGAGTGACATATGGTTCTCTTCATTTACTAGTGGGTGTACCCAACTATTACTATTAGTCGCCCTGCTTTCAAAGATTAGCTGTTGTACTGTGACAGTTTGGGTGCTCTTCTGTGAAACAGTATTTTATTGGAATATGTGTTGTTCCAAGTCTTCTAGTGTATAATGTGCTTCCTGTTTAATATGCATTCGACACCTTTGTGCTTCCTGATCAATATGCATATTATATAGCTGTTATATGGGAATGTTTATTGATTTTCCTAATTAGAAGATGCAAAAGTTTAGATGGACTTGTCATGTGTGGGGGCAATGTAATAGATAGGATGGGGATTGAAGATACTTGGAGGAAGTTGGAGTTGTGAATGAAATAAGGGTAAACCGATTATAATGGTTTGGGCATTTAAGACAGTGCATTATATGAAGATGGATGTGGATGGAGAGAGTTAAGAAGGATGTGAAAAAACTGGCTTTGGACTATTAGGTGGTACTTGTTCCCAAGAACTAGATGGGGAACCCACTTAGGATATTATTTTTGGCTCATGTGTCCGGCCCCACTTGTTGGACTAAAGCCTTGATTGGCTGAGTTATATCGTTAAAGTTAAGCTGTCTTTATTTCCTCAAAGTATCTGTTACATAGCCACTTAGGTTGCCCAATTTTAGAGATCTACCATCGTTTGAGTTAGAGTAGGAAAAATTTGGAAAGTTTCACATTTCCTTTTAGGATTCTTTCTATGTATCTAGTAGATTTTGAATTGTTTGGTTCTCTGTGTGATAAAGCCATGAAGGCTGGCTGTATATATTTTTTTGTTGTATCAATTATTTTTGTTGTATATGTGCAATTATGCTTTTCATATATCTGACTGAACCTTATGTAAACTAAGCCCCACAGTTAAATGCTATGCTCTTGGTGCTTTATTTGTATGTGATGCCTGTGTTCTGGGCTCCATTTTTATCTAATTGATTCACTGTCCACACTAACTTGAATGTTGTTGCTGCTGTTACAGTATTATTGGCAGTTGCTCTATTATGAGTGATTGCGACTGCTGTATGGGAGGCCTTATTTCATTCCTGTTTACTTTTTTCAGGAAAATCTCTTTTATCTGGTTCCTTCTGGTGCAATGGAGACCTACAGAAAATCAATTGAATCCTGTTTAGCAGAATTTGAGGTACGCATGTCTACCCTGTGTAAATGGTGTAGCTAGAATCAGCATAATTGCATTTATTCATTTCAAATTTTTAATATTAATTATTATTATTATTGTTATTGTTATTATTAATTTAAATGAGAAAGTGTCTGCGTTGTTAGCTAATCCTGTCCTCTTTGATCCTCTACTGTGGACTTTGTTTATAATGTGAATGGCCTTATATATCTATTGCAAGATGATGCAACAATCTGCTTATTATTTGTGCAACTTTTTGTTCAATTTTTTTCTGGTAGCTTATATAACTCTCTATATGTGTCTCTTGTCATTTGCTTCATTGTATTCAGAGGGTGAGCAACAATGTTCAAGAAGAAGTTGATACATCCATATATGATTCTGCTGCAGGTATTGGTCTGCCTACAGATTTTGTTTTTCTATGGTACTGCATTATTTTAATATTTGCATGTAATTTTTTCAGAAATTGGATATCAAGATAATGATTATGAGGAAGATGAAGGAGAAAATATGTATTATCTACCTGGAGCATTTGACACTGGAAGACCATCAAAAAAGAAACGTAAAATCATGAAATCTTATGCTGCTAGGTCATATGAACTGGGAGGTGATTTTGGCTACGGACGCTGTCTGGATAGCAGAAACGGAACACCACAGTCAGCTTTAATGGGGAAAAGGACGGCCAACAATCTTCATGTTGGCTCTATTCCCACCAAAAGGGTACGCACTGCATCAAGGCAAAGAGTTGTGGGTCCTTTTGGTGCTGGATCTGCTGGGGTTGCTCCAGCACCAAGTAGGGCAGATGCTTCTAGTGGAGATACTAATTCTTTCCAGGATGACCAGAGTACTTTACATGGTGGGTCCATTGTTCCAAGAGGCTCGGAAGTTGATTCTGCGATGGACTTTGAGAAGCAGTCTACATTTGATTCTGCAGAAATTATGGCAAAGCCTAAGAAGAAAAAGAAAATGAAGCATGCGGTAACTAAATTTGCTGAGCTGGATGTTGGGTTTCACATTACACATCTAATTTGTCTTGAAGTTTCTGTTCTGTCTCATACTTTTCTGTTTTTGACAATCACAGGGTGCTGCATATGATCCTAGATGGCAGGTTGACTCTTCTGTGCACAGTGATCAGGTAACTCGTTTGACGTTTACTTCCATGCCTACAAAATGTAAAGTCTTATTTTTTGTGTTACTAGTTGAGTGGAGAGATCATCTTTTATAAATAGTGATCCAAACAATGTAAATTACCTAAACTTTACCATTTTGGTGCTCCTTTGGTGATGTGATTTGGATTTACCACCATGACAGTGCATAGATTATTTATCTGTGAAAGAAGTGGTGGTGTTAAAACATGAAATACCATAAATAGCGAATTTATACTGCCAAAAGGTGTTTGTTATTCGATAGTAACGTTGCTATATTAGAGAAAATTTTGCAAAATGCAGAAGTGATGATTAAACACACAGGAATTTAGGAACAGGATGCTGCATAGGCAAAAAAATAGTTAAGCACCTTCAATATGAAGTATCAGTTAGCATCTTCTTAGGTTGTATTTGGGTTTCCAACGAACCGGTTGGCTCAAGGCTGCTTGCTTTTTAGCCTTGTTGATCTTGTTTGTGTATACATCCTTATTGGTTGTAGTAGTGTAATAGTGGTTTTGAAAGGACCTGTTGTTGGTGTGGCTGACATCTTTTATCTTTACTATGATGAGGATACTCCTTATATTGTTTCATGTCTAGTCGACCCCAAATTAATTTGGGACTAAGGCTTTGTTGTTGTTATTTATTGAAATAGTTTGAGGTCAGTGAAGTATTGCTAAAGAGATAATCTATTTGTCGATGAGCTTATTTGACACTTTGCTTATTCTTAATAACTCATTTAGTATGCATGATTGTTGTTTGCTTAACTTATATGGCAATTTGGATTATATTTGGACTATGCTTGGGTGATAGTCAAATGTCTGTTGTTGAATTGGTAATGCAGAAGGATCATGTTAGAAAGAGATTGGATAACCACCAGCTTGAATCCAATGGGAATAGTGGTGAGACAATTGTTTCTCTAATAATCCTAGTATACTTGTTTTTCTTATTAATTTGTACTGCTATGTAAATTACTTGCTAACGTGCCCATCCATATTTTAGGTTTATTTGCTCAACATGCTAAGAAGCCAAAGATATTGAAGCAGTCGTTTGATAATTCTTTTGATAATGCAATGCCCATGAGTGGGTCAGTGGCTTCACCTGTTGCGTCCCAAATGAGCAACATGTCCAGCCAGAGTAAAATCATCAAATTGATTGGGGGCCGGGATAGGAATAGAAAAGCAAAAGGTCTTAAGGTAATGTTTTTACGAATGAGATGTTTTGTCCTAATATATCTGCCTGTTTGATGTCATCGTTTGCCTGTTCTATTCTTTGCTTTAAAATGGTATGTATCTCAAATGAAGAAACATTCATCAGACAGTTTCAACTTTCAACTTGTTCCAACTTCTGAGTATTGGTGTTTGGCCTCATTTATCTGAACTACTTTGTTCCTTGCTGCCACTGGGATCCAAACTGTGTTGTTGATCTTGTTCTTTTGTTTTTGTGTTCACTTCTACTTGTAGGTGCCTGCTGTACAGCCTGGTTCTGGAAGCCCTTGGTCTTCATTTGAAGATCAGGTGTTTATCCCCGTTTATACTTTTATAGTTCTATGTGCTTTATTTCTTTTTTAAGATCGAGATTGTCTAATTTTTTTTTCTCTTGTTTTTTTCCCCATCTTTCCAGGCGCTTATTGTGCTTGTTCATGATATGGGTCCTAATTGGGAGCTTGTAAGTGATGCTATTAACAGTACTTTGCGATTCAAGGTATTCTGCTTATTCATATCTTCTTCTTGTTCGAGGAAGTGTTACTCATTTACTTATCTTTTTAGTTACAAGTTAAAGGAGAGAATTAATTGGAGTTGTAGATGGTATTAATGTTTTCTTTGATAATCAATCTTTTTTTTTTTTGTTTTTTTTGTTTATTCAGTGCATTTTTCGTAAGCCTCAAGAGTGCAAGGAGCGGCACAAAACTTTGATGGATAGGACTCCTGGTGATGGTGCTGATAGTGCTGAGGATTCAGGGTCTTCTCAACCTTATCCTTCCACATTACCTGGGATACCAAAGGTAATTGCTTGCCTATTTTGTGTTCCATTAAATATGCTTTAGCCTTGTTGTCTCTTGTGTATTGTTGCTCAAACAGTTGTGCTTGTTTTATGCAGGGAAGTGCAAGACAATTGTTTCAGCAACTGCAGAGACCAATGGAGGAGGACACTATTAAGTCCCATTTTGAGAAGATCATTCTTATTGGGCAGCAGTTTCATTTCCGGAAGAAACAGGTATTTTGTCTGCTCAGAACATTTGAATAATTGCTTGTGTTTTTTGCATTGTAATGTTATAATTAATGAGGGTTTTTAAAATTCAAGGGTTAAGTCATTCTTCCTCCCTTTTGTATCCTGCCGTAATAGGGGCTAATTTAAATTCGGTTGTCTTGAAGTCTGAATATGCTACAAATTCTGCATGTTGCTCACTATTATTATCTTCAATTTTTGTTTTCATACTATTTGATGGTCAGAGCTATGCTCTATGGATGAGATATTTATTTAGTGTCAGCATGAGGTGCTCTGATGTACTTAATATAACAGGTTGTTTTTACAAGGTATTGTAGATGGCATTTTGTTAATTGCTTGTAGTTATATAGCAGGTAAGGGGATGGGTTATTAGCTTTGGAAACTCTGTGTTACTTTTTCTTGAGACAGATCTATATGAAGTGTGTGACTTCTATTAGGAATGCTTTGCCAAGACTCAAAATCATTAAATTTATTAGTCAGCGTGATGCAAGTGGTGTTTACCTGGAATATGATGTCTTATAATTAAGGTTTTACCCAGTGTATAAGGTTCCTGCCACAACAGGATCTTGGGAAGGCCCTACGGAGTAAAAGGCCTGTTACTGGAAAGATCATTTCTTGTCTGAAAGTTGAATGGCTTGTTGATCTCAGTAGTAGATGCTTTTTGTTCAAATTTTCTAAATCTGCTTAGCTTTATAGAGATCGAGGACACTCTTTACTTGGAAGCTTAGAATCATGCTGTACTCAGCATACATAGTGGGTCCTATGTGTGCAACCTTCGTTTGTTTAGTTTCTAATTTATGCTTTTATGCTCATGAAGCATGATATTCAGGATATGAAGCAACTAGCACCTGTCCATGGTTCACATGTTGCAGCACTCTCCCAAGTTATTCCAAACAATGTGAAAGGGGTGATATTGACGTGAGTTTATTTACTTGATGTAGTGCTTTTTATGTGTTCATAATATGGTCTGTTCAATCATTATTATTGCTGGTGATTTCGGCTGTTTTAAGGCTTTTAATACTGGACTTTCTCATATATTTTTGACAGGCCACTTGATCTGTGTGAGATTGCTGCATCTAGTCAAGATGGGATGCCACTTGGGTTTCAAGGGTCGCATGCTGGTGGGTTGCCATTGCAAAATCAGGGTGCAAGTCCATCAATGCACCCTCCTGGGGGGCTCAATTCGTCAGTCCCAGGTCTTCCAGGCTCTCCTAGCATGGGTATCGGGAACAATTTAGCATCTCAGTCGTCTCAGTTCTCTAACTCCAGGTAATTTTCCCGTTGATTTCAAATTTTACCTCTTTGTTTCTTTTAGCTTATATGACTATATGCTCATACTGTTGATGGTTTGCTTTGTTAGGGATGCTAGATACCCAGTTCCTAGGTCTGCATCTTTGCCAATTGAGGAGCAGCAAAGACTACAGCAGTATAACCATATGTTATCTGGAAGAAATGTTCACCCGTCAAATTTGCCGTCTGGATCTCTGTCAGGAACTGATCGTGGCGTGCGTGTTATTCCTGGTGGCAACAGTTCTGGCATGGTAACTGGGATGAGCCGAAGTGTGGCAAGAGCGGGACATCAAGGTATCCCATCTTCATCAATGCTCAATTCTGGAAGCATGCTTTCTTCTGGCATGCCTAGTAACATGAACATGCACTCAGGAACTGCCTCTGGACAAGGAAACTCAATGTTTAGACCTCGTGATGGTTTGCATATGGTGCGGGTGAGTTTTTGCTGTTCTTTTCCTCCTTTCTGTTCTGTGCTGTCTTAAGAGTTGCATCATTCTTCAGAGTTACTTGCTGCATATATAAGGGGGTGTCTGGGAGCTAGAGGTTTGAATCTGAAAGACTGGTTTGAGGTAAAAGAGAGGTTTGGCTGATCTATACCTCTTGTAGGAGTGGGTTTTGAGAGAGGAAGAGAGGTTTGAGTCCCAAAAGTGGTATAGGATTTAGGAATATATTGACAGCAAGGTTGGATTATGTAATTGTAAAATTATCATGTGGATTTAAAGTTTGTAACTACTCTTACCCTAAAGAAAATGACGTACGTCAAATGATTTTCGTGTCCCTAATGTTTATTGTACACTACAAATTAACTATCAGCCTTCCTTCCTAAACTACTGCTAAAGCATTATCCACTTTCATTTTTCCCTCCCAAATTTCCCTCCTTACCTCTCAATTAATGATTTCATGAACAATTATACGGGGTATAAAAAACTATTAAAAATTGATGCGTATAGGTTAATAAATGTATGTTGGAAATAACACTTAAATATTCAATAATTGATATATAACTTTTTTTTTACATTTATTTGATGTAAAATTAGTTTTTCCATTTATATAAGAGTCAATCAATCAATTAGAGCCTTAATCCCAGAAATTGGGGTCGGCTAAATGAACCGAAAAAAATCATCCCATGTGGCCATCCACATAAAGTTTCCTCCTCCATCCCCAACAATCGAGAACCTCATTCTCTTGTAAATTTAAAAGCTTCATATTTTTTCAAACCCCTTTCTACCAAGTCATTTTCGGTCTCCCCTTACCTCGTTTGAGATCCCCATGATCCCACCCTTCCACTCGTCGCATTGGGGCTCCCTCATGTTTTCGTCTCACATGTCTGAACCAACGCCAACGATTTTCCCTTAATTTGCTTGCAATATATGTAACACCAACTTTTCGGTGTATGACTTCATTTCTGATTCCATCCCTTAGAGTGTTCCCGCACATTCATCTCAACATCCGCATCTCCGTAATTCCTACTTTTTGAATGTGTTCCTTTTAAGCCCAACATTCGGTACCATAGAGCAACACTCGTCTTATGACAGTGGCAGTCTTGTAAAATTTCCCTTCAACTTTAACGGGATGTTTTTGTCACATAACACTCCCGTGGCTGCTCTCATTTAAGCCACCCAGATTTATTCCTATGTGTCACATGATTCACATCTTGGCCCATATCACCATTCTTTTGGATAAATGACCCGAGATATTTAAAACATTATCCCATATCTAGGACTTTTCCGTCCAACCTGACCACCGCATCACTTTCCCCCATCCGTTTCCCAAAGCGGCATTCTATATATTCCGTCGCATACCGACTTAGCTTAAACCCTCTAGACTCCAACCTTTGTCTCTATTGCTCTAATTTGGCATTAAACCCCTCTTTAGTTAATTCATAACCACTGCAAAATGAAAAGGAATTAATGCCGACTCTTGGTGCAACCCAATTGTTATAGGAAAGTCTTTAGTCAACCCACCATAAATCCTAACATTTGTGGACACCTCCCGATACATATCAACCAGCCAATATACCTTCATGGCATACCTTTCTTCATCATTGCCCACCAAAGTACATCTCTTGGAACCTTGTCATAAGCCTTCTGTAGATGAAAACCATATGGAGGTCCTTCTTCTGCGCCCTATAGAACTCCATCATTTGGCTTAACAAATGAATTGCTTCCATTTATATAAGAGGGATTCATGCTTATTCTAAAAACCGATCATTTGCTCAGGAATTATCTAGTTTATTTATTAAACTATTAATCAGACTGGCAGACATCTAATACAATTAGCTAACAGTCATATCACATAGTTCAATATGCTAACAGCTAACCTAGCTCCCAAACTTTAACCACAATATTAATTTTTTATTTATTTTTTTGTGGGGGCAAAAAGGAGGGGAGGGGGGGGGGG
>PYUH01000221.1:2352634-2413060 GCA_016808085.1 Suaeda aralocaspica
GCTGCTCTCATTTAAGCCACCCAGATTTATTCCTATGTGTCACATGATTCACATCTTGGCCCATATCACCATTCTTTTGGATAAATGACCCGAGATATTTAAAACATTATCCCATATCTAGGACTTTTCCGTCCAACCTGACCACCGCATCACTTTCCCCCATCCGTTTCCCAAAGCGGCATTCTATATATTCCGTCGCATACCGACTTAGCTTAAACCCTCTAGACTCCAACCTTTGTCTCTATTGCTCTAATTTGGCATTAAACCCCTCTTTAGTTAATTCATAACCACTGCAAAATGAAAAGGAATTAATGCCGACTCTTGGTGCAACCCAATTGTTATAGGAAAGTCTTTAGTCAACCCACCATAAATCCTAACATTTGTGGACACCTCCCGATACATATCAACCAGCCAATATACCTTCATGGCATACCTTTCTTCATCATTGCCCACCAAAGTACATCTCTTGGAACCTTGTCATAAGCCTTCTGTAGATGAAAACCATATGGAGGTCCTTCTTCTGCGCCCTATAGAACTCCATCATTTGGCTTAACAAATGAATTGCTTCCATTTATATAAGAGGGATTCATGCTTATTCTAAAAACCGATCATTTGCTCAGGAATTATCTAGTTTATTTATTAAACTATTAATCAGACTGGCAGACATCTAATACAATTAGCTAACAGTCATATCACATAGTTCAATATGCTAACAGCTAACCTAGCTCCCAAACTTTAACCACAATATTAATTTTTTATTTATTTTTTTGTGGGGGCAAAAAGGAGGGGAGGGGGGGGGGGAAGGGGAATGGATTTTGGAATAAAGGGTAGTGCTTTTATTTGTCAGCTATCAATTTGGTTACCTACATCAATATTTTCATTATGCACCAGTGCAAAATAGGTCAGTAATGGGAATATACATATAAAAGATGTTAGCTATGCAAAATTGTATACCCTTTTGTCCTTTCAAATAATTTGACAGCCTTTTGTGTGTATGTCGGACGGTCCTGTTAAGACAGCGATGCTAGCAACTTATTTCTTACTGGAGCTGGGTCGTAGGCATAGGATGGATACTCAACAGTGCATTGTCATGAATTCATTGACTACTTTCTCTTTTCATTCAAAGCTATTTTTGACATTGCATTTGTGTAAAGTCTGGGCAGAGTTCTGAGCATCAGAGGCAGATGATGTTGCCAGAATCCAGTAGCCCAGGAGTCCCTTCTTTTGGTGCGTTGAGCTCTGGTTTCAGTAATCAGACTGCTTCTCCACCTCTTCAAACATATGCTGGACACCATCACCAGCAGCAAATGACACAACAGCATTCTCATGTGCTTGGTGGTCCTCATCATCCACATCTTCCAGGATCGAATCACTCAGTTACCCCTGACCAACAAGCTTTTCTACGCCTTGCTAGAGACAGGCAGATTCAACATAAATTGTTGCACAGGCAGCAGCAACAGCAGCAGCTGCAACAACAACAACAGCTTCCTGCATCCAGTTCATTGACGTCACATGCTCAAACCCCTCCCCAGCTACCTGCATCTTCTGTGCAGAGTGCTTCTCAGCTGCAATCACCATCATCCTCGCATCCTGTATCCTTGCCCCCTTTGACTCCATCGTCCCCAATAACTCATGTGTCCTCACAGTCATCACAGCCGCAAAAGCATCAGGTACCACCACAAGGAATTGGGCGGAATGCACAAATTGGTGCAAGTGGGTTGATGAGTCAAGCAGGAAAACCACGTCAAAGGCATGCGCAACCGCTTCACCAGCAGTATCAGCAATCTGGTAGGCAGCATCCACAACAGCGCCAACCGTCACAGCCTCAGCAGCAGGCTAAAATTTTGAAAGGTTCGGGACGAAGTAATATGGTGATGCATCCAAATCTTCCTGTGGATCCATCTCATCTGAATGGCCTTACAGCTAACACAGGAAACCAAGTTGCTGAGAAAGCGGACCAAGCTGTGCACTTGATGCAATCTCAGGGTTTGTATTCAGGGTCTAGTTTAAATGCCATGCAACCATCAAAATCTTTGGCTGTGCCCCATAGTTCGAGTCATTTGCATCAAAAACAATATGCTAATGCAGTTCCAGCAACACCAAAGCAGGCGCAACAGATGCCTTCTCATTTAGATGGTAGCAATCAGGTCCAGGTTCCAGCAGCTTCTGCTGCTTCAGCATCCGCAGGAAGTGTTCCGTCATCAGTTATACCTTCTCTCAACCATCAGCAGTTGCAAGGACAGTCACAGCCTCTCCATAAGGTGGTTAATCAATCTCAACCTGCTCTTCAGAAGGCTGTTCAACAAAACCGTCAAGTAAATTCTGATTCCTTAACGAAGACACAACAAGATCATTCCCCAGTGGAGAAGCCATTTGCGAATAATAACTCTTTAAATGCGGTGGTTCAGCCAGTATGCATCGATTCTCCAAGTGCCTTGCCTCTTTTATCAGCTGCTAGCGCAGATCCGCACAAACAAGTTCAAGAAACTACATGTGATTCCCCTGTGACCAATCCAGCCACTCCATCTGGTCCTGTCAGCAGTCCAGCTGTTACAAATACATCTAGTAATGAGGCACTTCCATCAGTTAGTGATGGTCTTGGGCAGAGGCAGTTATCAGGTAACTTGGGAGCTCATGGACAAGGAGTGCAATTTCAGCACCAGCAATCACAGCGACATCCCTTACCAATTCAACCCGGATTACAGCAAAAGCAGTCACAGCAACGTGAAAAATCACCCCAGAGAGCGCCACAGCCTCAGTCACAGATTCAAGCTGGACAAAGTAGTGTGTTTGCAAGGACCCCTAATTCTAGACTTGAATGATCCTCACCATTGATTGAAGCAAGTCTCGGCATGCTTGTTCTTGCCTAGATGAAGTCGGCAAGCCCTTCTTACAGCTGTGTACAGGTGAGGTATCATGGAGGCATATTTTCTTTTGCACTATGAGTTGTACCTAAATAGTCTGTATATATTCATCTGTGTTTACCCTTGTCCCTGTCCCCTTCTTTGATCACAGAAATGAATGTTTGACTACCCTGCACTCCGCACTACTATTTTTTTCTTTTTTTGTGTGTGCACGTCATTGGATTTTTTATGCTCAGCGCTGCAATTATGTGTGAAGTAAGTTCTAACTGCATAAATTGTCTTGGACTGATGTATAATATGCCTTCTTTGTTTTTGTTTGGTGTTTTGTGTATGCCTTCTTTTTGTGCTTTTGCTTCCTGTTTTATTGGGAGGAAACTTGTTAGAAAGAGAAGAAACATAATTTCCACTCTTTTATATTTGTTACACATTTATAAATTTGGTGGAAATTGACTTTTCCTTTTTTTCAATATGGAGTTGGTTGGAATATTTTGAAACATGCATCCATAGCATTAATCTTTGTCTGTCTGAGAAATGCTCCTCTGCTCTGTCAACATGTCACGTATGAAGATTGTGTGTACAATAAGTTCCTGAAGGTCTTGTTTTTTGCTTTGGTAATCTATACTTGTCAACTGCATATCAGTAAATGGAAAATTTATAGATTATTTTTGCGTCAGTCATGACCAATGTATCTCTCAAACTTGTGAGATCTTGTTGAGGTGATGAATTGAAGATTTAACTGGCCATTACATTGCTTGCAGATGAAGCTGTAATTTTGCAAGGACACGACAAGAAAAGGTAAATGGGATGATGATCGTTACTTCTGGGTTACTGACTTGACAAATTTAGGCAGGCTTTTTTTAGGTTTATAATGTATATTACCACTGCTTAGAGCATTGTGAAGATAGAGACATATAGAGGTATGTGTACAGGATCTCATCTCTCTATCTTGTTAACCACCTTTTTTTTTTCCCTTTTCTCCCCAAATTTGGGTTTTCCGCTCATCATTATGGGGACTTATTCCTTTTCACCCCCATAGTTAGTGAATGTATTATTTTAATTTAAGGGGGAAGCTTCATTGTTACGGGCAAATGCCTTTGAAAAAATTTTGTGAATATAGCTTCGTAGTGTATAATGATTTTTGATCATCATCTAATTCCTGTTGTGCTCATGCTGGCTGTGTCGTAGTATATAAACCTTATATTTCAGCTGACTTGTCAGAGCTATGCAAACAATCATGTTAAAACGTTCTATCTTTTTTTCATGTTGATTGTGTTGTGGCTTTAGTTTATCTTTGAAGAAATTTTGTTGATCCCCTTCCCTCTACGTGAAACAAAAAGACAGCACACTGTATTGGCAGTTGAAAGGGCCTGGGTGATGCATATTAGCAATTGTGGTTTTGCATGGCTTGTGAGGTGGAATATCAGCCGTGTTAACGAACAGAAGGAATCTGTAATTAGGTAGTATAATATTTCTTTTGTTATATAGTGCAATGTTTTTACTATTCAAACAGCTATTGGATCATAGCTTGAGATTTGTTCAATTGTTGTCATGAGATCATAAGCGATGGAACATATTAAATGGTGATGTATATCTAGGGTTGGGGATCCATTGAAAGTGTGATTCCTGTACGAATATGGCTCATATTTAGTGCCAAAGTTACGGCTTCTCTTTGATTTTGGATTTGAGCTTGTGGAAGCTGATTTAGCGAAGAATCCAGATCGTGCTGTAAAATATATGCGGGTGTCTTATTCTTTTTTTCTTTTTTTGCTTTACTACTGTGCCTGTAAGATGGGGATTAATAAAGGTTCTAAATTTTAGCTGTTTCAAATTAAAAGATCTAGGGCAGATCTAGTATTTTTAATGTTTTTCGAGCTCTGTTGTAACTCTGTTTTTCAGTTGGAAGATAATGGCCGGCTTCGGTGTTGTCAAAGCTTTGGGAGATAGTCGTCTACTTGTGTTTATCTGCTATTGATAAGTTTTCTTTGCATGAAAATTACCCCCACCCACGGTGTGGTGGACTAGAGAGCATGGTAAACCAAACAACCCAAGTCATTGAAACTTGAAAGTCCCTTCAAAATGAAAATAAAAGAAAGTCAAATATGCTGACTCGGATCTTTAAAACAATTCGAAGTTTAGGTTTACACGGTCGCCAACTCTGCCTCAGATCTTTTTAATAGGAGACGAATCAAGTGAAGTTTTGTAATGCAATTATTAATTCAATACCGTTGAAAAAGTGCCTTGAGCATTACTCTTGTAATTGTTTACAATAGTAAGATTGATTTCATGTTAATTTCTAAAGAAAATGAGGACTGAAAAGGCCGTTAAAATTATTTGACTTAACAACATGTAACAGCCTAACAGGTCATACTAAAATTTGATCAATTTTCGTGAGATTTTGAGGCGCTTTAGTTTTATACTAATAAAATTGTGATTTTTTCCTAACTTTATTTTCAAAGGATAGTTTTAATAGATAGTTTATCACAATTAGTCTAAGATAGCTCACTAATATACAAACATACCATGTAATTCAATGCTAAACTTTTTTTCCAAATCCCACAAACTCTAACTAAAGTAATGGTAAGCTTGTTTTCAATCAAATGCTCACAACATGTTACTTCAAATCTCATCTCCTTTTTCTTGTTTTTTAAAAAGATTTAACACTAATCCTTTGTTCTTCATTTCTCCATTGTTACTTCTTAAGTATAATGTAGCTCATTATCATCCATTTTTAACACCAGAAATCACTGAATTCAAGAATAACAACAATAATAATAATTACCCATTTTTAAAAACTAATTTTTCAATTAAACCCAATTACTTTTTGTCACCTTCAAACTATGCTTCACTTCTTAAGTCTTGTATTTCTCAAAGATCAATTGAACCTGGTAAACAGATTCATGCTCGAATTTGTTTATCTGGGTTATCTTCAAATGTAGGTTTAGCTACCAAACTTGTTGATTTATATTGTAATTGTAATAAATTGAGTTATGCCCACCATGTGTTTGATAAAATGCCTAAGAGTAATTTGTTTCTTTGGAATGTTTTGATTCGTGGGTATGCGTGGGATGGACCTTATGAAGTTGCCATATCACTTTACTATCAGTTGCTTGATCATGGACTTGTGCCTGATAACTTCACATTCCCTTTTGTGCTTAAAGCGTGCTCCGCGCTTTCAGCTGTTAAGGAGGGTAGGGAGATACATGAGCATGTTGTTCGCAGTGGTTGGGAGGATGATGTGTTTGTGGGTGCTGCACTTGTTGATATGTATGCTAAGTGTGGTTGTGTGGAGAGTGGTAGGGGTGTGTTTAATAAGATTGTGAGTAGGGATGTTGTTGTGTGGAATTCTATGCTTGCTGCTTATGCTCAAAATGGGCACCCTGAGGATGCTCTTACTTTGTTTAGTGAGATGGTCTTTTCGTGCCAGAGGCCTACAGTTGCTACCTTGGTTACAGTGATCTCAGCTTCGGCTGACATTGCTGCTCTTCCTCAAGGAAGGGAGATTCATGGGTTTAGTTGGCGGCAAGGGTTTTCGCCTCAAGATAAGGTTAAAACTGCTCTTGTAGATATGTATGCAAAAAGTGGATCAGTTAGAGTAGCGAGGAGGGTGTTTGAGAGGCTTTATGAGAAAAGGGTAGTCTCATGGAATGCAATTATAAGTGGATATGCCATGCATGGTTATTTTGATGATGCAATCGATTTGTTTGAGGAGATGATTGGACAAGGTTATACACCTGATCATATTACTTTTGTGGGGGTCCTTTCAGCTTGTCGTCATGGTCGTTTACTGGATGAAGGGTGGACATTTTTTAACCAGATGATAGAAAGATATCGTATTGATCCTACGGTGCAACATTATACGTGCATGGTTGATCTTCTTGGCCATACTGGTCGCTTAAAGGAGGCTCACAATCTTATCATGGAAATGAAGGTTATGCCAGATACTGCTGTCTGGGGCTCCTTACTGAATGGATGTAAGATCCATGGAAATGTAGAATTGGGGGAATTGGCGTTGGAGAGGCTTCTTGAGCTTGAACCTAATGATTCGGGCAATTATGTGATTTTGTCTAATATATATGCACAAGCTGGACAGTGGGATGGAGTTGCAAGAATGAGAAAGCTAATGATTGATAGAGGAGTTAAGAAAAGCATAGCATGTAGCTGGATTGAAATGAAAAACGAGGTTCATGCTTTCCTCTCTGGAGACACTTCGCATCCCATGTGTGATGCTATATACGCAGAATTGGAAAGGGTAACAAGACTGGTAACAGCAGCTGGTTATGCTCTGACTACTGGGACAGTTTTCCATGATGTTGAAGATGATGAGAAGGCTAGCATGGTTTGCAGTCATAGTGAAAGGCTTGCAATTGCTTTTGGGCTTATTAGTACTCAACCAGGAGCTAAGCTTCTTATTACAAAGAATCTCCGAGCATGTGAGGATTGTCATGTATTCATTAAATTTGTCTCTAAAGTGACACAAAGGGAAATAACGATAAGAGATGTCAATCGTTACCATCATTTCAAGGATGGTGTTTGTTCTTGTGGTGACCATTGGTAAGAATGACGGGAGTTTTCAATTCAAGGATGGAAGCAATCTTAAGTATTCCGTCCAGAAGTCTTGCAGGAAGAGTCTGAGGTCGATTCCTCTCTTAAGGGATTAAGGTATCATCCAAATTTATCAGTTCAATGTCTCTTGTCAATCTGCTAGGAGTCTTGTGACTCTTGTAGTCTTGTGTGGTCTGTGGAGTTAGTTTTTGACATCTTTCAAGACGAGTGGTCGCTTGACTCATCTTACCTTTTTTTTTAAAGGCATGCAGGACATGCAATTACCAATAGATCATCAACTGACACTCAATCCATGAATTAATGGAGATGTGCACCATCTGCTTGATGTCCGGAACTAATGAGTGTGCTAATTGCTCAGCCGGATTCTGAATTTTTGTCACCAGAAAGAATGAGTGAGGGTTTTCCTCCCCTGTTGCTAAACTACTCTGTGTGTTGCTACTTTGATTCAAAGGTAATTGATGGCTCATAGCTTTCTCCAGTTTTCTCAGCAAACTTCTCGATAAAAAGAAGAGATGGGGCTGTCTATCTATCTGTGTTCATTCTATTTAACTCTAAACAAGTTTTTTATGTAGTATTTGAATCGCAAAGTCTCAACTTGTACTATAACTAAATAATAACTAAAGCTCTTTACTACTGTATAATAGTATACATAATAGTATCATGAGTTCTTAACAAAGTTGTACTAAATAACTCTGATTTTCTTTCTAATCCAAAGTACAAAACTAATATTTTAAGAGCATATAATTGTCGACTAAACAATACAAAGTACCAAATTACAGCATCACTTTGAATATGCAAAGAATCTTAGTAAACAACATTGCATACAATTTCAAAGCAGTAAATGTAACTCCCTCTCTATATAAATGGTACAAGAATAACCTAACCCAAATTACAAAATTACCATCAAACACAAAAACTAAACATTTATCACCAACCAACCAACCATAGTTTACTGATTTATTCATCATAAATCAGGATGATTATTATTATTCATCTTGTTGTTTTGAGAAAGAAGATCAAAAGCATTATTAATCAATTCAACAGTTTTCTGTTGAGAAACAAATATCATCTCCATTCTCTTATTTTCCATTTCATTCCTCAACATTTCATTTTCTCTAATCATTTCCAATTTCTTCTTCTCAATCTTAACAAACTTATCAGCAAATTCCCTAATTTGAGCACCCAATTCACTACTCCTTCCTATATTATCATCATCCCTCCTCTCTTCGTCTTCGCCTACTTGGTCATCCCAATAAGCTTTCCTCTTCTTCGAAATGGAGGAATTCCCACCTTCAAAATCATTCCCTCTAACATACCCATTACTGAAATGCCGCCCAATTCTGAAAAACCCATCAGCAGAAGAATTATGATGATAATGACTGTTGTCAGCTCTTAAATTCCGGAAATCATCAACATCTTCAATCTTTTGATGTTGCGGGGGAATAGCGGAAATAGGCAAAGGACCACGGTCAAGCTGATCCATAAGAGAGAAATAGATCCAAGGATGATTATGGTAATTGAAAGAAGGAGGAAGCTTAAGTTTTTCGGCACGAAAACGTTTGCGGAGTTTTTCAATTTTATGACGACATTGAGTGCCGGATTTAGAAGGTTCATCAAGGCCGCAACGAGCGGCGACAGTAATAGCAACTTCTTCCCATTGAGAGGCTTTTAATTGACCTCTTTTTAAAGAATACCATTTTTCTTGATATGCTTTTATCAAGTTCAGGGTTTCTTCATGTGACCATGGTATTGGTTGGGGTTTTTTCATTGGTGAGTATGATAGTGCTTGGATTATTGGTGGGTTTGCTGTGGGTGGTGAAGGTGGTTCAGGTTGAGGCTCATGTGCTGCTTCTTCAGATTGGGGTTGTGAGGAAGGGAGTGGAGGAGGAGAAGAGGACATTGTTGTTGTTGTTGTTGTTGTTGTTGTTGATTTGGAGGAAAGGGAAAGTGGGGGGAATAACAAGAGAGAGAAAGTGGAGAGAGAGAGAGAGGGGTGTGTGGTGTGTGGTGTGTGGTGGAGAGAAAGAGGTGTGGTGGTGGAAGGTGTGATGGGTGGGGTGGGGTGAAGGTGAGGTGAGGTGAGGTGGGCTTTTGTTTATTAACCCCAAAACTATGGGTTTGGTGGGAGTGTAGTTATTGGATGATGGGTTTGACCCGATTTGGGTACTTTTTTTTGGGGGGGTGAGTTTCAGTTTAGGTTTTTATCCAACACCAATTATTGTCGATGGGGATTGTGGTTTTAGGAAAATTAAATTTGGGTGGGTGGTGTTCGACAACTATTGGTGGTTGGCTGGTTTGGTTGATTAATTGGTTGGTTGTCGTTATATAATTGATTTTTTTTTCTATTTTATGCTGCTTTAGTTGATTTACTGATATTGAATAAATGTGCTTGACCGTTTAACGAGTTGAATAGCTTGTGAGCAGTTTGAATTCGACTTGGTCAAGTTCGGCTCGAGTTAGCTCGAAACTCGATATGAATATTATTATTATCAATTGTTTCATTGTTAAGTAAGCAAAGAAAGCATGATTGGCAATAAATTTCAATTGATTTCTCCTTTGAATTGAAAAATACATTGATGTTAAATAAAATTTGTAATAAAATAAAATTATAACAATTATAAACTTCGAAGTCGAGATAAATCAGAACTTCAAATGAGTAGCTCAAGTCGAGCAACCCTTAGCTTGTGATCAACTAGCTTGATAAGCACTCCTCACTCCATCATTTTTATTAGAGAGATATGACATACCATGAAATTTATTTTTTATTAGAGAGATATTACATATCATGAAATTTATTACTATATTAATTTCCGATTGAGATAATATAAAAATGGATCTGTTAATATACTACGAATCAATCCTCCATAAATCATTAACGTTATAAAAAGATATGCAAACAGCAAAACTCTTATCCAAAGGCTGTTGCTGCCCAGGATCGAACTGGGGACCTTCAGTGTGTAAGACTGACGTGATAACCACTACACCACAGCAACCTTAGTAATATAATGCTACTTGTAATTAATTTATATATAATCATCTATTTCTGAATTGTATTGATATCATTTGTCGTTTGTTATTTATAAATACAGCTTTTCACGGAATACCTCCGACTCATTGAGATTTATCAGATTGCATAGGATACCTATATAGTTACAAAAATGTATAGTGTACCCTTACTAAGTTTTGGTTATGCACCAAATATCCTACTACTTAATTTCCATCAATAAAACATTAGTATGAATTACAATTGTACCCCTTAATTAAATAAGACCATTAACTTTAATCATTTTCTCAATAATTATTGTGAAATTATTATAATGCACTCAATTCAGAAATTTATCAAATTGAAAAATTTACTCCACTGGTTTTTATTTACTTGCTACATTTGCTCCCAAATCGCATATTTATGCAAAACAATAATTATATGGCGACCCCAACTTTATAAAATGATTGAGAGAAAAAGTTTGGGTATTAGAGAAGAAATTAACAACAATAAGGGTAAAGTAGGAAGAAATATGATATGAAGATGACAAAAGTAAGGATAAAGTTGTAAATAATTATATGAACCATGACCATTCGATTTAGGGTGAAATGGCCCAAAGATGTAGGATAACAAGTTTTTATAGGATCCTTGAAATAACTGTTTTTCCCTTGTTCGGAAAAGGCCATAAGAGGGATCATAACAGGTTTATAGGGGCCAAGATTGATCGTGGGAGGTCTTGTGGTGGTCCATAACACGCGGTGGAAAAACAAGGTGAAAATAAGACGGGTAACGGGAAGACCCCTCGCGAGACCTTAATCAAAGACTATTATTCACTGTTTTTTTAATTTATAGGCTCCCTGGAAAAATGTTTGCGAAAACCCTCTGGGGTGCCCATGTGATTAAAATATGAACCCAAACTAGCCGATTTGGGGTGAAAAGGCTTAAAGAAAGACGATAACAACTTTTTATAGGGTCTCGGAAATAGCTGTCTTTTCCTTGTTCAGAAATCCTCAACAAAAGGATGATAACAGGTTTTTACGGGCCGAAACCAATCGCGGGGAGTCCTGTGGTGGTCCATAGTACGAAGTGAAAAAACAAGGCGAAAAAAGGACGGATCCCAAGAAAGCCCCTCAGGAGGCCTTAATCAAAGTCTATTATTCACTATTTTTTAGTTTCCTGGGTCCCGGAAAAAATTTGACAAAAAATCTCTGGGGCGCAAGTTTGGTTAAAAAAGCCCTAAAGATGTATGGTAACAAGCTTTTATACGGTCCCTTTAATAATTGTTTTTCCCTTGTTCGTAGAATGCCAAAAGAGGGATGATAACATGTTTTTATTGGCTGAGACCTATCTTAGGGAAACCTGTGGTGGTCCATAGCATGCAGCCAAAAAACAGGAGGAAAATTGGAAGGGTCCCGAAAAAGCCCCCAATGGAAGGCCTCAACCAAAGGCTATTATTCACTGTTTTTTAAGCTTACGAGGTCCCAAAAGAAAAGTTGGCAAACCCCCCCCCCCTACGGTGCACGTATAGTTATAAACGAACCCCGACCAGGCGATTTAGAGTGAAAAGGCCTAAAGAGGGATGATAAAATGTTTTTATAAGGGCTCGAAAGTAGTTTTTTTTTTTTTTCTCTTGTTTGAAAATCCTAAATTGAAGGATGATAACACGTTTTTTGCGTCCAAAATCGATTTGGGGGGGGGGGTCCTTTGGTGGTCCATAGCATGCGGTGAAAAAGAAGGGGAAAGTAGGACGAGTCCCGGGAAAGCCCCTCGGAAGGCCTCAATTAAAGTCTATTATTCACCGAATTTGAGAACCTGGGTCCCAGAATAAATTTGGTAAAAACTCTCTCGAGCGAAAGTTTGGTTAAAATATGAACCAAGACCAATCGATTTCAGGTGAAAATGCCTAAATATGTATAATAATAAGTTTTTATACGGCCCTAAAAATAGTTGTTTGTCCCTTGTTTGGAGAATGCCATAAGAGGGATGATAATATGTTTTTAGGGGTCGAGAGCGATCGTGGGGAATCCAGTGTTGGTCCATAGCACGCGGTGATAAAGCAGAGGGGAAAATTGGATGGGTCCCAGAAAATTCCCTTGGAGGCCTCAATAAAAAGCTATTATTCACTATTTTTAAGTATACGGGTCCTAGAACAAAAAGTTGGCAAAAACAACTCAGGGTGCACGTATGGTTATAAAATTAAACCCAAACCAGGCGATTTGGGGTTAAAAGGCCTAAAGAGGGATGATAGCATGTTTTTTTAAGGTCTCAAAAATAGTAGTTTCTTCTTTGTTCGAAAATCCTCAATAGAAGGGATGATAACAGGTTTTCAGGGGTCAAACTCGATCATAGGCAGTACTGAGGTAGTCCATAGAATGCGGTGTAAAAATAGGGCGAAAATAGGACGGGTCCCAAAAAAGGCCCTCGGGAGGCCTCAATCAAAGGCTATTATCTACATTTTTTTGAGATTCTGGATTTTCGAAAATAAAAGTTGGCAAAAACTCTCTGAAATGTTCGTATGTTTAAAAAAAATGGCTCATTTGATTTGGGGTGAAAGACTTAAAGATGTATGGTAACTAGTTTTTATAGGATCCCTTAAATTGTTGTTTTTCCCTTGTTAGGAAAAAGCTATAAAAAGGATTATAACAGGTTTGCAAGGGCCAAGACTGATCGTGGGTGGTCCAGTGGTGTTCCACAACACGCAGTGAAAAAACAAGGCAAAAATAGGATGGGTTCCAGAATAACCGCTCGTGAGGCCTCAATCAAAGGCTATCATTCACTGTTTTTTTAAGCTTACGAGGTCTCGGGAAAAAAAAAAGTAGGTAAAAACACCCTAGGGTGCGTGTGTGGTTATAAAATGAACCTAGTCAGGCGATATAGGGTGCCTACTTGGTTATAATAAGAACACAAGCCAGTCGATTTAGGTTGAAAATGCCGAAAGATGTATGATAAAAAATTCTAATACGGCCCCTGGAATAGCTATTTTCCCTTGTTCGGAGAATACGATAAGAGGGATGATAACATGTTTTATGGGCCGAGAACGATCATAGGGAGTCTTGTGGTGGTCAATAACACGCGGTGAAAGAAACAGGCGGAAAATTGGATGGGTCCCAGAAAATCACTCAGGAGGCCTCAATCAAAGGTTATTATTCACTGTTTTTTAAACTTACGGGGTCCCTGAAAAAACTTGGCAAAATCCCCCGGGCAGTCATATGGTTATAAAATGAATCCAGACCAAGTAATTTAACGTGAAAATGCCAAAAGAGAGACGATAATAAGGTTTTATAAAGTCTCAGAAATAGCTATTTCTCCCTTGTTCGGAATTTCTCAATAAAAGTAAGATAATAGGTATTAGGGGTCGAAACCGATTGTGCGGAACCCGCTACTGGTCCATAGAAAGCGGTGATAAAACAAGACGAAAATAGGATGAGTTCTGGAAAAGCCCCTTTGGAGGCCTCAATCAAAGGCTATCATCAACTATATTTTGGGATTTTGGGTTCAGCCCATATGGTTAGAATATGAACCCAAACCATTCGATTTGGGGTGAAAAGGCCTATAGATGTATGATAACAAGTTTTTATAGGATCCCTAAAATAGTTGTTTTTCCCTTGTTCAAAGAAAGCAGTAAGAGGGGTCATAAAAGGTTTTTATGGGGTAAGACTTATCGTGGGGGGTTCTGTTGTGTTCCATAGCACGCGGTGAAAAAACAAGACGAAAATAGAACTGGTCCCGGGAAGGCCCCTCACGAGGCTTCAATCAAAAGTTATTGTTCACTATTTTTTGAGTTTCTGTTGTCACAAAAGAAAAGGTTAGCTAAAACCCACCGGGGTGCCCGTATGGTTAAAATATGAACCCAAACAAGGAAATTTGGGTTGAAAAGGCCTAAAGATGTATGATAATAAGTTTTTAACAAGCTTTTTTTTGGATCCCTAGAATAATTGTTTTTCCCTTGTTCAAAGAAAGCAATAAGAGGGATCATAACAAAAATCCTCAATAGAGGGATGAAAATAGGTATTTACGGGCCGAAATCAATCTCGAAGAGTCCTATAGTGGTCTAAAGCATGCGATGAAAATATAGGACGAAAATAGGACATCTCTCGAAATAGCCCCTCGAGAGTCCTTAGTCAAAGGCTAATATTCACTGATTTTGAGTTTCCGGGGTCCCGGATAATTAGTTTGTAAAAACTCTCAGAGGTACGCGTTTAGTTAATATATGAAATCAGAACATTCAATTTGGGGTGAAAAAGTCTAAAAAAATATGATAAGATGTTTTTAAAAAGTCCCTAAAATATTTTTTTTTCTTGTTCGAAGAAGGACATAAGATGGATTATAATAGGTTTTTAGGGGCCAAGACAAATCGTGAGGGATCCTATGGTGTTCAATTGCACGCGGTGAAAAAAGAGGGCAAAAATAGGATGGGACCCGAAAGTGCCCCTCGGGAGACCTCAATCAAAGGCTATTATTCATTATTTTTGGTTTTTTCAGGTCCCGGAAAATTAGTCTGCATAAACTCTCTGGGGTGTGGGTTTGGTTGAAATATGAACCTGGACAAGTCAATTTGAAATGAAAAGGGCTAAAGAGGTACGATACCAAGTTTTTATACGGCCCCATAAATAGTTGTTTTTGCCTTGTTTGAAGAATGCCAAATGATGGATGATAACATGTTTTTATGGGTCGAGACCAATTGTGGGGAATCATATGGTGGTCTATAGCACGCAGTGAAAAAACAGGGAGAAAATAGGATGGGTCCTGCAAAAGCCCCATGTGAAGCCTTAATCAAAGGCTATAATTCATTGCTTTTTGAGATTCCGGTTTCACCAAAAAAAAAAGTTTGCAAAAACTCTCCAAGGTGCTCGTATGGTTAAAATATGAACCTAGCTCATACAACTTGGGATGAAAAAACCTTAAAATGTATGGTAACAAGTTTTTATAAAATCACTAAAATACCAGTTTTTCCCTTGTTAGGAGACATTCATAAAAGGGATCATAACAGCTTTTTAGAGGGTCAATAGTAAGCAATGAAAAAATAAGGAGAAAACAAAATGGGTCCCGGGAATGTCTCTTGTGAGGCCTTAACCAAAGACATTATTCATTGTTTTTTGTGTTTGGTTAAAATATGAAACTAGACCAGTTAATTTGGGGGAAAAGGCCTAAAGATGTATTATATTAAGTTTTATACAATCCCTTGATATAGTAGTTTTTTCCTTGTTTGGAGAAGGTTATATGAGAGATGATAACATGTTTTTATGGGCCGAGACCGATCGTATGGAGTCATATGGTGGTCTATAGCACGCGGTGAAAAAACAGGGAGTAAATGGGATGGGTCCCAAGAAAGCTCCTCTTGAGGCCTCAATGAAAGGCTATTACTCACTATTTTGTTAGCTTACGGACCGGGGTTCCTTAGCAAAAAGTTGGCAAAACCCCCAGGGTACCCGTATGGTTATATTATGAACCCACACGAGGCTATTTGGGACGAAAATGCCTAAAGAAACACAATAAAAGGTTTTATAGGGTCTCGAAAATAGATGTTTTTCCCTTGTTCAAAAATCCTCAATAGAAGGATGATAACAGGTTTTAAGTGGCTAAAACTGATTGTGGGGAGTCATGTATTGGTCTATAACAGCGGTGAAGAAATAGGGCGAAAATAAGAAGGGTCCCAGAAAAGCCCATCGGGAGGCCTAAATCAAAGTCTATTATCCAATGTTTTGTGAGATTCTAAGTTCCCGGGGAAAAAAAAATTGGCAAAAACTCTCTAGGTGCCTGTATGGTTAAAATATGAACCCAACTCCTTCGGTTTGGGGTGAATAAGCCTAAAGATCTATGGTAAGTTTTTATGAGATCTCTAACATAGTTGTTTTGCCCTTGTTCAGAGACAGCCATAAGAGGGGTCCATATGGTTGTTTTTCCCTGAAATAGTTAAGACCCACCGAGATGCCCATATGGTTAACATATGAACTCAAATCAGACGATTAGGGGTGAAAAGACTTAAAGAGGGACGATAACAGATTTTTATATGGTCTTGAAAATAGTTAGTTTTAACATGTTCGGAATTCCTCAATAAAGGGATGATAACAGGTTTTTAGGGGCAAAGGCAGACCGCATTGGGTCCTGTGGTGGTCCACAACACGCAGTGAAAAAACAAGGCTTAAATAGGACAGGTCCCAAGAAGGCCCTTTGGGAGGCCTCGATCAAAGACTATTATTCACTGTTTTTCTAGTTTCCAGGGTCCCGCAAAATTAGTTTGCAAAAACTCTCCGCTGTGCACGTATAAATCTAGTCAAGTCGATTTGGGGTGAAAAAGCCTAAAGAGGGAAGATAATAGGTTATTATAGGGTCTTGGAAATAGTTGTTTTTCCCTTATTCGAAAATCCTCAACAAAGGGATGATAATAGGTTTTTAGGGGCTGAGACTGACCATGGTTGGACATGTAGTGGTCCTTAGCATACAGTGGAAAAACATGGCTTACATAAGACGAGCCCCGGGAAGGTCGCTCGAGAGGCCTCAACCAAAGGCTATTATCCATTGTTTTTTGAGTTTCTGAACTCCTGGAAAGAAAGTTAGCAAAAATCCTCCGGTATGCCCGTGTAGTAAAAATATGAACCCAAAATAGGGAATTTGAGCTGAAAAGACCTAAAGAGAGACGATAATAGGTTTTTATAGGGTCACGAAAATAGTTGTTTCTCCTTGTTCGGAAATCTTCAATAAAATAACGATAACAGGTTGTTACGGGACGAAACCTATCGTGAAAAGTCATGTGATGGTCCATAGCACGCGATGAAAAAAAAAGCAAATATAGCACGGGTCCCGGAAAAGTCACTCAAGAGGCCTCATTCAAAGGCTATTATCCACAGTTTTTTGAGGTTCCGAGGTCCCAAAAAAAATTTTGGCAAAAACTCTCCGTGGTACCTGTATGGTTAAAATATGAACCTAGACCAGTTGCTTTGGGGTGAAAAGGCTTAAAGAAGTATGATAACAAGTTTTTTATAAGGTCCTTAAAATGGCTATTTACCCTTGTTCTTTTAATAGGGATGATAACAGGTTAGTAGGGTCCGGACTGATCGTGGCGGGTCTTTCAATGGTCGATAGAACTCGGTGAAAAAATAGAACGAAAATAGGACGGGTCCTGGGAAGGCCCATTGAGAGGCCTCAAACAAAGGCTATTATTCATTGTTTTTTGATTTTTCGAGGTTACTAAAATGTTTTTAGCATAAACCTTTTGGGTATGATAAAAATACGAACCCCAACCAGGCATTTTGGGGTGAAAAGGTCTTAAAAGGAACGATAATAGGTTTTAAAAAAATAATTGTTTTTCCCTTGTTCGAAAATGCTCAGTATAGAGATTATAACACGTTATTAGGGGTCGAGACCAATCATGGAAGGTCCTATGGTGGCCCATAGCACGCGATGAAAAAATACGGCAAAAATGGGGCGGGTCCCTGGATTGCCCATCGGATGCCTCAATCAAATGCTAGGAAATTATGAAGTCCCGAAAAAAATAAAAAAGTTGGCAAAAAACCTCTAGGGTACTTGTATGGTTAAACATGAACCTAAAAATGACAATTTCAGGTGAGAAGGCTTAAAGAGGGACGATAATAGATTTTAAATAGTTCAGGTTCCAAAAAGGCCCCTGAATTTCAAAAAAATGAAGAAAAAAAATTGACAAAATCATGCATAGTTCTCATAAGGTGAAAACAAGTTTGTGGACACTCCAAGTTTTTCTTGAGATCTATCTTATTTTCACCTTTTTTTTTTCACAAGTTTTGGGTGACCCTAAAAGCTAGAACTCCCCAATATCGATTTCAAGCTCTAAAAACGTATTATCATGTGTCAACAAAAAAAAGCTTACTCCATTGATTTGAAAATATTCCTTGGAGGGCATGAATCATGTTTTTGGTTGTTGAAACCCAAATTGTGGCTTCTAAAGTCTACTAGAGCTACTTAGTTTATTGGGCGGAAAATAAAAGGACTTTAGATGACCCCATAATTCCAAATCAAAGGCTAATCCACGTTTTTTTTTTTTTTTTTTTTTTGAGAATTTCGATGATTTATCTCCTAAGGTCACGTGTAGGACTCATGATAATTAATTGGTGTTGGCTAGAAATTTTACATGATAATCAAGAATCAATTGAACAAAAAAAAACTCTCATGTAGAAAGTTTTTGCATACTCTGCAGAATCGGGAAGTGACCAAAAACACGCCAACTTACACCCAGTACATATTAAGCATACTTCAAAAAATAACTCGCACTAAACCTCATCAGAACACCCCAATGGAAAATAACAAAAAACACCCAAAAGCTAGGCTGCAAGGAAGAAGACAAAGACCAAGCATCAACAGACTCTAATGAAGACAACCCATTTGGTCTAAGAATAGATACTGACCAAAATAATTGCTACCAAAATATTTGCGCGGAATGGAGGACAGCTACCAGGCCTTGAAACACTTGCCGGTGACAAGTGGATACCAATAACAAATAAACAGATACTACATTCAAGCAGTCGAATCTTCACTCTTCTTCTCCACATCATCCTTTTTGGGCTCAGCTTCTTTAGCCTCTTCTGGAGCAGCGGAAGATTCTTTAGCCTCTTCTGCTGAAGTAGCAGCTTCTTTTGCAGGAGCAGCTTTCTCTTCTGAGGTGTTGTTCTTGTTCTTCTCTTCTCCAACACTCAACTTCTCAAGCGCTTCAGCAGTCTCAGATGCATCCTCATTATCCTCCAGCTTCTTTTGAGATTCAGCAATCTCTTGGAACATCTCCATGAAGGATTTGCAATCTGATAATAATCAGTAAATTAAAACAGATTTTGGCATTAAAATATCAGAAAGACATCTAATATTTACTATCCATAACTAACTCATTATGCAACAAAACTAGACTAGCCAAGTAGTAACATCAATCTGCCAATTCCAATAACCAGGTTGTAAACCATAGGCTAATTTATAAACAGGTTAAGTCAAGTTAAACAAGCAAACAAGTACATAAAGTGTCACAGTTTTATATTGTATCCTTCCTACCAAATACAAGTAAACCCAGCTAACTCAGATATCAGGTTAGTGGCATCCCTTACATCACGTAAAATTGTACAAAATAAAACCATAACATGCAACAAAGATGCGGGATAGGCCATTACACTTTGTTTAAATACAAGGAAAAGGAGGGAAGAGAAAGAGGAAAGGGGACAAAGCCCCTTATTTGGGTCATAGTTGGAAAAGGAAGGGGAGGGAGAAGGAGGGATCTATTTCCCCCTCCTTTAAAAAAAAACTAACCCTCCAAAAGTGGAGAAATTTGGAGGAAAAATTAAGACTCAACTCCTNGATAATTAATTGGTGTTGGCTAGAAATTTTACATGATAATCAAGAATCAATTGAACAAAAAAAAACTCTCATGTAGAAAGTTTTTGCATACTCTGCAGAATCGGGAAGTGACCAAAAACACGCCAACTTACACCCAGTACATATTAAGCATACTTCAAAAAATAACTCGCACTAAACCTCATCAGAACACCCCAATGGAAAATAACAAAAAACACCCAAAAGCTAGGCTGCAAGGAAGAAGACAAAGACCAAGCATCAACAGACTCTAATGAAGACAACCCATTTGGTCTAAGAATAGATACTGACCAAAATAATTGCTACCAAAATATTTGCGCGGAATGGAGGACAGCTACCAGGCCTTGAAACACTTGCCGGTGACAAGTGGATACCAATAACAAATAAACAGATACTACATTCAAGCAGTCGAATCTTCACTCTTCTTCTCCACATCATCCTTTTTGGGCTCAGCTTCTTTAGCCTCTTCTGGAGCAGCGGAAGATTCTTTAGCCTCTTCTGCTGAAGTAGCAGCTTCTTTTGCAGGAGCAGCTTTCTCTTCTGAGGTGTTGTTCTTGTTCTTCTCTTCTCCAACACTCAACTTCTCAAGCGCTTCAGCAGTCTCAGATGCATCCTCATTATCCTCCAGCTTCTTTTGAGATTCAGCAATCTCTTGGAACATCTCCATGAAGGATTTGCAATCTGATAATAATCAGTAAATTAAAACAGATTTTGGCATTAAAATATCAGAAAGACATCTAATATTTACTATCCATAACTAACTCATTATGCAACAAAACTAGACTAGCCAAGTAGTAACATCAATCTGCCAATTCCAATAACCAGGTTGTAAACCATAGGCTAATTTATAAACAGGTTAAGTCAAGTTAAACAAGCAAACAAGTACATAAAGTGTCACAGTTTTATATTGTATCCTTCCTACCAAATACAAGTAAACCCAGCTAACTCAGATATCAGGTTAGTGGCATCCCTTACATCACGTAAAATTGTACAAAATAAAACCATAACATGCAACAAAGATGCGGGATAGGCCATTACACTTTGTTTAAATACAAGGAAAAGGAGGGAAGAGAAAGAGGAAAGGGGACAAAGCCCCTTATTTGGGTCATAGTTGGAAAAGGAAGGGGAGGGAGAAGGAGGGATCTATTTCCCCCTCCTTTAAAAAAAAACTAACCCTCCAAAAGTGGAGAAATTTGGAGGAAAAATTAAGACTCAACTCCTCCCTCTATTTCCTTGCTTTTCCTTTCCTCCCATTTCCCTCCCCTTGCTTTCCATTCTATGTTGCTATCCAAACAAAGTGTTAAGGATACACAATAGATGAAAGTTCTACTGCCCAGTCCCCATTTAGATACCAACTATTATGAGAATGTACAAGAGAACTTGTAGTACCACTGGTTTTTCATACAAGTATAACCTAGTAAAACTCCTAGAGTCAACCAATGCCAAGGGCACAAAATTTGATTCTCATTGCATAGATCAACTGAATTTGAATGGTACAGAATCAAAATTGCTTGTAACAACAGGTAGTATGCAAATGGACTCGGCCACCATTATAATTTAACCATTTTTGATAAAAGTGATATAAGTGTTGATGATCACAGCTTTGAAGAAGGTTTGTTGGAAGCTGCAAGGACGTAACCATGGGGGAATTGATTGCTTATGGAGATTCATGTCTTAAAGGTGCATCTAAGGTTGGAATTTGCGTGTGCATGGTCACACATACATAGAAATGCACGCAAATCAAGGAGAGAATGGATGAATAAGGGGAATAAGTTGGTTTTGCCTAGGATTTTTTTCCCACTTCACTAAGTAGGATTTTCTCATTTCAAGCTTTAAGGCTTTACTGCTTCGAGTCTTGGTAGTATGTCATCCATCATATTCCATCTAAAAGTCAAGGAAAATACATTCTTGAAGGTTTCTTGATTAAAAGATTTATTCTTGAAAGGTTACTTGAAGATTGAAGTGAAATTCAAGAAAACGAACAACAAATAATGGCGGGTTTTGGCACATTTTCAAGGTTGTTGGGCAACACAAGGGTCTGTGTTTTTTTTAAGGAATTTGCTAGAGTTTTTAGTTTATTGTTTTGTTAGTTAGAATAGTTTCCTAATTCGTTTAGGATATGCTGCAACATTTCGGACAACAAAATTCCTTGGCGTGCAAGGCTTGTTCCGGTTTTAGGGTTTGTTTTGTGTTTTCCTTACCTTGCTAAGGCGTTTTCTAAGTTTAAGGAAGTTGTTAAGGTTGTTAGACGTTTGTTAGGTTATTCGTTTATGGTTATAACCATCAATGCTATTGTAAAAAACCATGTTTTGAGAATTAATTCAAGTGATTTATTTGTTTTACATCAAAAACAAAATTTGCGCTTTTTATAGAGTTGGTGGACATTTTCCTTTAAGCTATTGTGAGAATTGATTAGTGACTTTTAGGGTGCCTAGGATTTAATCAAAGATTAATTAATTAACCTAAATTCAAGAATTTGGGTAATTTGACCTCTAGAAATTTGTGGATCTAGTTTAATACCTTTGTGAGTTTTTGTTTATATGAAAATCCACATCAACTTTGGTGCTTTCGTTAAGATATATATTCAATCATACACAAGCAAAATAATCATGGGTGAAGAACAATTATCTACCTTTACAAAAGGGTTGACATTGGAGCAAGCAAAAGAATTTCATAGGGATAATGAAATCAAGGAACTTCGTAATACACTAAAGGAAATTATGCAACTCGTTGCTAGTAATCAAAAGAGTTCAAATAAGTCTACTACTTTTGATGAATTGAGTTCAAGCTCTAATGATGAAGAGTCTAGTAGGAATTTACACAAACCTAGGAGGATTGTTCTATCAAGTTCAAGTGATGAAGATGATAGAAAGAGACACAAAAAACGAGGCAAGAACAAGGATGATGATCATAATCTCAAGTTGGGAGTTCTTGAGTTCAATGGGAGTTTAGATATTGAAAACTCCTTGATTAATTAAGAAGAACAGAAAGAGTAGTCAACTACAAGGAGTACGATGATCAAAAGGACTTCAAGGTGGCAGAATTAAAGCTTACATCATATGCTAGCATATGATATAGGGTTTGCAAACAAACGAAGAAAGGAAGGAAGATTGAAGATCAATTCATGGCGCATGTTGAAGAAAGAGCTCAAAAAACATTTTGTTCCTCATGAATATGAACAAAACAACTTTTTAAAGATTTGCTTTGAAACAAAATCAAAGGAGTGTTGAAGAATACATCAATGATTTTGAAAAGATGGTCATAGTTTGTGACATCGAAGAGAAAGAAGATCAAAAGGTTGCTAGTTTGCTACATTTGTAACAGGCCTAAGTTTGTAAGGGACAAGGTGGAATTACAGCCTTAATGGACTTTTAACGAGGTTTGTAAAGCGGCCATGAGGGTTGAGAAGCAAGGACAAACAAGAAAGCTAGAATTTTCTTCAAAAATTACGAAACGAAGGACAAAGAGGTGGTGTCTTCGTCAATTGCTAAACCTAAAGTTGAAGACTTTGAAAAATCTAAGGTTGGTGTTCAATCTAAGTTCAAAGAATGTGTTTCTAGTGTAAGGAAGGATATGGTCATGTGCAATGTAATTGTCCAACTTCAAGGATTATTACACTTAAAGAAGTACAAGAGATAGAAGATGCTTACGTAGATGTAATCCTTGAAGGAGGGGAGCATGAGAATGTTAAGCAACAAGAGGACAAGGATAGTAATGACATGGAGGAAGTAGAAGCAGAAACGCCAAGCCTTAGTTTTGAGAAGAGTCTTGCAAACAAAACCAAAACCATTGGAGGAAAGCCAAAGGTACAAGATTTTCATGACAAGGTGCGTGGTTCAAGGAAAGTTTTGTGATGTGATCATTGGTTCTAGAAGTTGCACAATGTGGTCTCTATTTTGTTGATTCAAAAGCTCAACTATCCTACACATAATCATCCTCAACCTACAAGCTTCATTGGCTTAGCAACACTAGTGATGTCAAGGTAACAAAACAAGCTTTGATTTCATTCAAGATAAGTTATTATAAGGATAAAGTTTTGTGTGACGTATGTCTTATGGATTCGTGTCATATATTGTTGGGTAGGGCATCCGCATGATGGCAAGATGATAGATATGTTCAATTTGATGGTAAAACTAATGTTTATGTCATCAAGAAGCATGCTCATGATTAAAAGTTGTGAATGCTAAGAAGTAAGTGAACATGGAGAACACTAAAGGTGATTTTTTACGAGTATAAAAGAGGTTGAAAAGGAGATGGATTCATGTGACAAAGTGTTCCTTCTTATGGCTAAAGAAGTGAAAGAAGAGTCCCATTTTATTCCACAAATTTTGAAGCCTTTGTTGAGTGAAGTTGAAGATGTGTTTCCAGATGATTTTACCACCACGATTACCACCTATAAGAGGCATTGAACATCAAATAGATCTCATTCCTGGAGCTCAAATTCCAAACAAGCTAGCTTATAGATGCAAAGGAAAGAAAGGAGATTCAAAGGCAAATTGAAAAGTAAATGGAATGTGGCTGTGTAAGGGAAAGTATGAGCCTTTGTGAAGTGCCTACAATGATTGTTCCTAAGAAAGATGATACTTGGAAGATGTGCACTCATTCAAGAGCAGTTAACAACATTACTATCGATTCCCAATTCCAAGTATAGATGATTAATTGATGAATTATATGGTTTACAAGTGTTTTCCAAGACTAATTTGAGGAGTGGATATTATCAAATTCTTAAGAAAGAAGGTGACGAATGGATAACAGCTTTCAACACTAAGTTAGGGCTCTATGAATGGTAGTGCCAACTTAACAACCCACAAAATCATCCTTAGTGCAATTTTTTTGTATTAATTTGGTCAATAATTGAGTCTCTCATTAGGAGAGTTATAAGTCCTCTTTTAGGGGTCATTAGTCCTTTTCAAAAGGCTTTTTGTGTTGTGTCGTCATAGCAGTGGACCTCGATGTTAACGAGGAATTTGATCTTTGAATCTATCCTCCAGGTGTGCTCGAGTATAATTTTATTTAATTGTTTTGGTTGTGAAACTTGTATCCGTATATTAGATCTTATTGATTTATGAATTCAATGTAGATGCCGTATGGCTATTGATTAATGAAATTTATCATTCCTTGTCAAAAAAAAAAAAGGTTAGTCATGTGTTTGGTCTAACTAACGCACCCACTACTTTTCTGAGGCTCGTGAATAAAGTGTTGAAGCCATATCTTGGTAAGTTTGTGGATGTTTATTTAGATGATATCTTGGTTTATAGTAGAAGCATTGAAGATCATCTAAAACATTTTAGATGGGATTTCGAAACTTTGAGAGAACAAAAGCTATATGGAAAGCTCGAAAAATGTTACTTCATGGTTCCTAGTGTCATGTTTTTGGAGTATGTGGACTCAAAAGATGGTGTTTATCAATCGAAGGTTTGAAGTATCAAATTGCCAATTCCAAAGAACATCACAGAAGTTTTTGCTTTTCATGGGTTAGCTACATTTAATAGGATGTTCATGAAGAACTTTCCATCTATAGTGGCTCCAATAATTGAATGCATTAAAAAAGACAAGGGGAAATTTGGGTGAACTAAGGAGGCTCAAAACGCTTTTGAGTTGATAAAGAAGTTGTGCAACACACCTATTCTTGTATATTGTCAAATTTCACAAGACCTTTTGAAGTTGAAATTGAAGCAAGCAATGTGAGAATTGGAGCAGTTTTAGTTCAAGGAAATAGGCCAATTGCTTACTTTAGTGAGATTTTGAATGGTGCAAAGCTCAATTACTCTACTTATGACAAGGAATTCTATGCAATCGTGAGAGCTTTGGATCATCATTATTTGAGGCCTAACCACTTCATTCTACATTAAGATCATGAAGTATTGAAGCATATCAATGGCCAACAAAAGTTGAATCGAAGACATGCCAAGTGTGTTGAATTGTTGCAATATTTTCACTTTTCAAAGTACAAAGAAGGCAAGTCCAATATTGTTGCACATGCACTTTCAAGAAGGTATGCTTTCTTTAGTATTTTGAATTTCAAGTTACTTCATTTGGATATGATCAAAATATACTATGAGCACGATGATAATTTTGGTCCTATTATGCAACAAATGGATAAGGGGGTCGTGGATTCTTATGTTTTACGTAATGGATTCTTGTTTAAGGGTTATCAATTGTGTGTGCGTATGTGTTCTATTCAAGAATTGCTAAGTTAGAATGGAGGAGGCTTAGCAGTACACACTTGTACTTTGGTAATGTTAAAACCTTAAACATGCTGCAAGAACATTTTTATTGACCTAAGATGATTGTTGATGTAGAAGCTATCATATCTCAATGTGCTAATTATCAAAGAGCAAAAACTTCTTTCCACCAAGGATTCTACACAGCATCACTAAAAGTCCTTAGAAAGATGTATCCATGAATTTTATTGTGAGGTTGCATAGAACAACAAGAAGCAAAAATTCAATCATGATGGTGGTGGATAGATTGGCTCACTTCACACCTTGCCATAAAACTGATGATGCTATAAAAGTTGTTGTTTTGTACTTCAGAGACATTGTGAGACTCCATGAGATTCCTAAAACCATTGTGAGTGATAGGAATACAAAGTTCATGAGTTACTTTTGGAAGTCTTTATGGAAACTAGTTGGAACGAAATTGCACTACAGTAAATCTTACCATCCACAAACAGATGGGTAAACTGAAGTCACAAATAGAACAGTGGGTATGTTGTTGTGTGTGGTTTGGTAAATAAAACTCAAAAAAATTGAGACTTAGGAGCTTGCCCATGCAGAGTTTGCTATTAATACATCACTTACATATGCAACCAAACATTCGCCATTTGAGATAGTTTATTAGCGTATGGGATCAATGCAAGATTGCCCATTGACTACATTGACATTCCAAAGGGTGAATTCGTTCATAAAGATGCTTTGTCCAAGGTAAAGTACATGCAAAAGCTTCATGCACAAGTTAGAGCTAGAATTGAGATGTTGAATGATCAATATAGAGCTCGTGCCAACAAGCATATAAGCCAACATGTTTACATGAAAGGAGACTTGATTTGGCTACACCTAAGGAAGGAGGGATCCCTAATCAACACAAAAACAAGATCATGCCTAGGTGCGATGGTCAATTCAAGATCTTAAAGAAGGTTGGTGAGCTTATCAATTGGAATTGATAGAAGAATATGGGGTACATGCTACATTCAATATGGGTGATTTGTCTCCTTATGTTCCTGATGATTAACTTCGAGGTTTGAGGACAAACTCTTTTGAAGAAGGGGAGGATGATACAAGTGTTGATGATCATAACTTCAAAGGTTTGATTGAAGCTGCAAGGAGGGATGTAACCATGGGGAAATTGATTGCTTATGGAGATTCATGTCTAATAGGTGCATCTAGGGTTAGAATTTACATGATGGTCACACATACCCAGACATGCACGCAAATCAAGGAAAGAATAGATGAATAAGGGGAATAAGTTGGTTTTGCCTATGAGTTTTTTCCCACTTCACTTAATAGGATTTTTCTCATTTCAGGCTTTATTGCTTTGAGCCTTGGTAATATGTCATCCATTATATTCCATTTAAAAGTCAAGGAACATACTTGAAGGTTTATTGATTAAAAGATTCATTCTTGGAAGGTTTATTGAAAATTGAAGTGAAACAAGAAAACGAACCAAAAAACGAACAACAAATAGTGGCAGGCTTTGGCACCTTTTTCAAGATTTTTGGGCAACACAAGGGACTGTGTTTTTTGGAAGGAATTTGTTGGATACTTTAGTTTTTTGTTTTGTCAGTTAAGTTGTTAGAATAGTTTCCTAATTTGTTTAGGATATGTTGCTAAAATTCACACAACAAGACTCCTTGGCGTGGCTTGTTCCATTTTTAGGGTTAGGGTTTGTTTTGTGTTTTCCTTGCCTTGCAAGGTGTTTTCTAAGTTTATTAGGAAGTTGTTAGGGTTGTTAAACGTTTGTTGATGGTTACTATAAATGCCCATCAATTCTATTGTAACAAACCATGTTTTGAAAATTAATTCAAGGGTTTAATTATTTTACATCAAAAACAAAATTGCATTTTTTGTAGAGAGTTGGTGGACGTTTTCCTTTCAACTCTTATGAGGATTGATTAGTGACTTTTGAGGATGCCTAGGCTTTGATTAAAGACTAATAACTAATCAACCTAAATTCAAGAAATTTGGTGGTTTAACCTTTAGAAATTCGTGAATCTAGTTTAATACCTTTTTGAATTTTTGTTTATACGAAAATTCACATCAATTCCCCTTGACAATACCGGTAAGCTCACAACTCTATGATAAAGTTACACTCCCAACCCCCCCCCCCCCCCCCCCCCCCCCCCCCCCCCCTCTCCTCCANAACACAAAAACAAGATCATGCCTAGGTGCGATGGTCAATTCAAGATCTTAAAGAAGGTTGGTGAGCTTATCAATTGGAATTGATAGAAGAATATGGGGTACATGCTACATTCAATATGGGTGATTTGTCTCCTTATGTTCCTGATGATTAACTTCGAGGTTTGAGGACAAACTCTTTTGAAGAAGGGGAGGATGATACAAGTGTTGATGATCATAACTTCAAAGGTTTGATTGAAGCTGCAAGGAGGGATGTAACCATGGGGAAATTGATTGCTTATGGAGATTCATGTCTAATAGGTGCATCTAGGGTTAGAATTTACATGATGGTCACACATACCCAGACATGCACGCAAATCAAGGAAAGAATAGATGAATAAGGGGAATAAGTTGGTTTTGCCTATGAGTTTTTTCCCACTTCACTTAATAGGATTTTTCTCATTTCAGGCTTTATTGCTTTGAGCCTTGGTAATATGTCATCCATTATATTCCATTTAAAAGTCAAGGAACATACTTGAAGGTTTATTGATTAAAAGATTCATTCTTGGAAGGTTTATTGAAAATTGAAGTGAAACAAGAAAACGAACCAAAAAACGAACAACAAATAGTGGCAGGCTTTGGCACCTTTTTCAAGATTTTTGGGCAACACAAGGGACTGTGTTTTTTGGAAGGAATTTGTTGGATACTTTAGTTTTTTGTTTTGTCAGTTAAGTTGTTAGAATAGTTTCCTAATTTGTTTAGGATATGTTGCTAAAATTCACACAACAAGACTCCTTGGCGTGGCTTGTTCCATTTTTAGGGTTAGGGTTTGTTTTGTGTTTTCCTTGCCTTGCAAGGTGTTTTCTAAGTTTATTAGGAAGTTGTTAGGGTTGTTAAACGTTTGTTGATGGTTACTATAAATGCCCATCAATTCTATTGTAACAAACCATGTTTTGAAAATTAATTCAAGGGTTTAATTATTTTACATCAAAAACAAAATTGCATTTTTTGTAGAGAGTTGGTGGACGTTTTCCTTTCAACTCTTATGAGGATTGATTAGTGACTTTTGAGGATGCCTAGGCTTTGATTAAAGACTAATAACTAATCAACCTAAATTCAAGAAATTTGGTGGTTTAACCTTTAGAAATTCGTGAATCTAGTTTAATACCTTTTTGAATTTTTGTTTATACGAAAATTCACATCAATTCCCCTTGACAATACCGGTAAGCTCACAACTCTATGATAAAGTTACACTCCCAACCCACCCACCCACCCACCCTCTCCCCCTTCTCTCTCTCTAAAAGACATTGAAAGCACAGTTGACTGCTAATAACAATATCCTTTAATTGTATACACTAAAGACACACAACCTTCAACAAGTAAACAGCCTGAACGCCACTTGACTTAGAGAGCATAATCAGCATAGTTTTAGCTAGCATACTTTAGTCCAACTAGTTTCATGCCAGAACAGATAATTGAGATAGCTGCCCAACACTTGAATGGGGCGAAGGCACAAGGGGGTAGGCCGTAGGCGCCTAACGTGGTCTGGGCAAGGCGATTTTAACAAGGAGCAAGTAAGGCGCATCTAGGCGCGTGAGGTGCTGAGGCTTTAAGGTGCAAGTGAGGCGCGACTGATTGAATTTACAGTTGAATTACTATATGCATGCAGCACTATTATAGTATTATCATATTATTATTATACTACCTTAACAAATAGAAAGTGGGCCAAAGCCCATGTTAAAGGCTGAACAATCTAGAAGCATGGAGAAGAAAGAAAAGAAAAGCACCAAGAAAAAAAAGAACATAAAAGTAGAAGAAGAAAGAACGTAGAAGAAGAAAATAAAATTGATGTGTGTATCACCTACATGTTGTGTTTTTTGGAAAATTAATAAATAAAAATAGTTAGAAATTTAGTTATATTATTATGTGCTTTCTTGGTTTATTTTAGTGGGTTATGTATGCTAAGGCTTATCCACGTAAAAGCGCGCCTCACTTCGATAATGCGCACGCCTAATGCCTGCGCCTTGCGACTAGGCTCCAAGACCCCTATCGCCTTAGTGCGCCTTGAGCCTTTTTATACAGTAACTTGACCTAATGAGGCAGATTTACACCCTAACAGACCTTGAGAGTCATAGACATTTTAGTCATCTACCCACTCGTCAATAAGAGACTCCCTCAAAACAAAACATTATCAACAGAATTACAAATCCCAGTTGTCCATTCTATTGTTTTCAGTCCACTTACTACATATTTCTACGTCTCTTAGTTGCAACCACAAAACTTATCACCACAAAAAAACTAATAATCTAATGCACGCATTCATTAGGTATTCTTCCAAATTTGATCCAGGTAACAATTACATTAACTTGTATAGTTGTACAGATATAATTAAAGTTCTTGAAGCAAATGCACAATTAAAAATCCTCATTCATCATCTATTATCTTTGATGATAAAAACAGAAGTTAGGGTTCATAATGTTGCAAGAATTCGGTATACAATTTCAACTATATAATCGTAATACACAAGTACCACAATTCAACAAAAAAAACTATAATCAACAAACGCATGTGGATCACTAGTTCAAAACAAAAGGCAACAAACAAACACAATCAATGGATAAAGTACTCACTTTCAATAGAAGCGAATCGAATACAAAACATCTCTTCCTTCAATTCTCCATCAGCATAATCACTAGCATGCCACACACATGACTTCTCATTCCCAGCATGTTCTTGCACCGTCATCCCCGCGATAACTACCAAAAGCCACAATCACAGAACCATTAATCAATCAAACAATCGCATCATAATCAAATAACAACAAATTAATTATAGAATGAATGAATTATTAAAATATAAAAAGCGAAAACATACTCAAATGATTAGCGCAGATCTTAAGAGTCTTAGATTGTCGCATAACCAATCTAACTTTTCCAGAAACCTTATGCTTGAGAAATTTCACAGTTCCAGAACCTCTTTCTTTCCATTGATTTCCATCTTTATCAAATCTATAAAGCTTCGACTTTCTACAAAACACAAAAAAACAAAAAACCTCCTAAATTAGAAAAAAAGAAAAAAAAAGCGATAATCTATAAAAACCCTAGAAAATCGAAAAGGAAGAAAAGAGTAAATACAGATCAAGGAGAGTATCTTCGTCTTCTTCACCAGTAGTGACGGCGACCTCTTCGAGGCGAACAATAGGGGCAATTTGAGCACCTGTGTCTTCTTCTTCGGCGGGAGTTTGATCATGCTCTTCTTCTTTAGAAGGTGTTGTAGATGTAGTAGTGTGATCTTCTGTTGTTGACGCCATTGTTGAGTTTGAGTGAGTTGCTGAGAAACAGAGAAGGAGAAAGAAAAGGAAAAGGAATGATACAGAAGGAAGAGAACAAAACGGGGGTATGCGTGCCGTGCGGTGCTTTTATAATTAGCGGCGTGACTTGTTCGGGCTTAATAGAGAATGTTGATAATTGGGCTTTGTTTAATATAACGATCTTGGTAACAACCGTCCTACGTCGTTAGATAAGCATTAACTATATTTATTAAATTGATAGGTATTACTTTGAAAATTCGAGTTAAAATCATGTAAATATTGATATAGTTAATACTTGATTAAAATTTATAATTCTACTTTTAGCGTGTTTATCTAACAATCGGGGGCGTTTATTAGCTTTTGGCTTAATATAATTTTAATAAAAACAGTATTCTTACGGAACATACTCTATATTAAAGAACCTTAGTATATATAATTTCAATTCAACTAAGTTGAGATGGAAATTAATGTATAATTGTTGTTTGATAATCCATATTACTATCGTTTTCATTTTTACTACTGTATTTTTTATTGTACTCCTAGGACATTATATGACATAAATACGGAATAGAAAGCTAAACAATCAAAGGAGAACTAGCTTTGAAAAGAAAAATTAAAACTATGAGAAGAAAAAAAAATGTAGTGGTGAGATTTGCCATTTTTTGAAAGAAAGAGTAACCCAATTCATCCATACAAATGATAAGGGATGACAAATGACAAGAGCCTAGTGAAGTCAATTGAAAGAATCACTACTAATGCAATTGTTTTTCTAATGTATTTTGCCCCATACATCCGATATGATTTAAAATAGGGAGAAAAAATGTCTAATCGTTGCATTTTATTAATAACAGAGGTAATAAAAAGTTTAAATTATTATTTGAGGACCATTATCCTATTTTACCTGGGTCCAATTAGTGTTTGTGTTTTAACAACATATTCACACTTAGCACCTTATGTTTAGCCATGTACAATTTTCCACCGATTTAGGTGATGTAAGTTTATGTCATCTAGAACCAGATCCAATGCAATTGGCATGTTTAAATTTGATCTGAATATATTAAAAAAATAATTCAAAGGACGCATTTGGAATGATGAATGGTCATGAATCTGTATAACTACACAGGAGGAATGAATGATAAATCTACAAAAATTACACAGTAGGCATTTGGAAGTTGGAACTGCAAAACATTTAAAACACAAGTAATAAACTAATAGGGTTTAAAAGCAAAGAGAGGAAGTTGACCTCAATCCCCTTGCGATCTTATATCATTTCCATTTTCCAATACAAAAATAGGCCATAACTATTAGTTATACATCATTCTGTTATCCTCAAGTTCTGTGTTGAAAACAGTGTTTATGTATCGTTCCCGGAAAAACTAACCTAAAATCTCTACTTTTGGATTTTGTATGGCCAATCTATTCACACAAGCAAAATCTAGTTAGCTATTCACACACAGTACTGTGAAATGACTGCGCTGTACTGCAGTCCACTCCGAGCAGTCGGAGCAATAAAGTAAAAGACCTGCAAGATAAGTCGGACATCTAAGAGAACCTTCAGCAGGAGAAATGGAAGAGGCAGATACACGCAAAGGAATCCAGTTACTCACCAGCTGTAATAATTTGTAGCCCCCGGTCAGCAAAAAAGGTGTTGCAAGGAAGTGACAAAGATTGATTAACAAAGCACTACATAGGCACTATCTTGAATTTGATCTATCGGCTTTCTGAAGGAACAGATTTGCAACTTCGCCTCCAACAGGAGGTTGATCTCTGTAACAAATACTCTAATTTCAGTATATGGATCATGGAATGTTTCATATATCATAACAGCACATTTGATTAGAATAATTCAACACTATCAACATATTTAAAATTTTAGAGAGTACAGACCGGGGTAGAGAAAGTACAATAGCGGACCAATGAGCAAGTGTTTCAAAATATAGCTCATCAGATCCGAGTCAAATAAAAGCCAACAAGTTCTTGTCTTCTGCTAAATTTAAATTATTCCTTCTACTAAACAAACTCCTCCTACTCATACTCCACTGCCCAAATCCCAATCAAAGGCTCCACTACCTCGCGAACCCTCCATAAAGTCAAAGTTACATGCTCATTCCACAAGGCAGTGAAGTCACAGCATCCATCCGGTATTTCACCCTTTCCAATAATCTTTGGTCATTCACTTCTACGCTCAACTTAAGGTAACTTAGAAGGCCGAATGTAAACATTAACCAGATAAATACCGGTACTTTGGTAGAAAGTATGAAGTTTGTGAATGTGGGATGTTGTCAGATGATGCCAAGGTAGGAAAGTGAAGTTGGGACAACAGAGAATATAGTAAAAGATGAGAAAGATCAATGATATTTGCACTATGAAGAAAATGGGTTTTGAGAAGCTCACATGTAGCTCTAAATAAAGGGGAATGAAGGAAGGGGATAATGGAAGATGACACACATGACAAATTACATGATTCATGGAGGGGAAGGTATTGTTATTGTTGATGTATACTTCATTGGCTTCCTACAAAACTTACCACTTCTAACAAATATGCCGTAGCTTATTAATTACTTTAATTAACACTATCTAGTATGGATCCATTGCGTCAAAACCTAACTAGAAAAAGGGGATTAGTTACCAGTACAAACAAAGAAGAATCTAGAGATTAATTTTTTTAGGTAATACAACATAACACCTCTACAAAGAATCTTGCTATTTGCAATCCTATTTATCCACCAGTCACACTCACCAAGCAGCTAATTCAAAAGGCCATTGACATGGTTATGGAAATGGTTGAGACATTGAGTACTATCTACTGAGGCATTGACTGTTACATCATACAATAATTTATGAAATCACATAATCACCAGCTCAGCATGCTGAATAGCAAGGGTTTTTTAAAATAGGATTCACCGACTTAACAAGGAAAACTTCAAAGGAATGTCAGGTGAGCTGATTGTTCTCATATTTCTTGCATGAAAAGCAAAATGCCCCAACATGGAATATTGGAATGTCCTCCTATTTTTTCCCTGGCACAGGATTAAGTCCCTAGATTTCAGTTCACTAACTCAGTGATGGTGACTTGAAAAATAAGCCAAGAAGCACATTGGCCCTAACATGGAACTTCAATAATGACAGGAAAACTGATAGTTCTCATAATTCTTGCATGCAAAGCACATTGGCCCTAACATGAAATGTCCTGATTTTTTCTCTGGCCCAGGATGTGGACCCTACATCTCCTTTCACTATCTCAGTAATGGTGAACTTAAAAAGAAAAGGCAAAAAGAAACAAATGCTTCAGCAGTCTCTTTGTGTCTTGACATAATAATACAGTACTCTAGTAACTTATGAACTTAAGTAACAAAAGGGCAAATTGTTGATAGCTTGGTTGCATTAATCAGGCTTACCAAATGTAAATTTGATTTTCAATACATTTTTATGCGAAGAATTATGTCCAAGAAGTACAAACACAATCTCTGCTTCATGGATGCTGCGTGGGTTAGAGAGTGAGACCCAATTATATTTCAAGTAATCTATGATACACACCAAACTCAGTTGCCTAAAAAGGCAACATATTACTTTTCTTTTAACAATAAGGTATTTGAATGTATGCCAAGAGATGAAAACTTACATGCAAACTTTTTTCCTTTAGGCTTTCCAATGACTCGGCAAGCTCTACTTGCTTTGATGCTGTCGCAAATAAGGCCTGTTCCATCAATTATCAAACAAACCATGAGCAATCTAGAAGTAATAATTAGCAAACACATATCTACAGGTGGAGTCTGTACCTTTTTTGTCTTCTGCAAGTCATACTCTATGGCTTTAATTCTATTCAGGGATTCAAGAATTGTGGCCTCTTTATCTGGAGGGATTCTAGTAGGTTTATTCAAGAGTTCTGTCACCAGCTGCTCTAAATCCTGAAGCCTTTTCCAGCAAGGATCAAGGACACTGGCATCAACTTTCTGATCAATAGCTGGACCCTTAATACCTGGATCAGATTCTGAGAGGCTATCTGTGAAGTCAACAGTCTCGTGCTGCAGCTCTGGCTGCTTCTCTTCTGGTTTAAGTGCCCAAAGTTTCCCCAAGGATCGAAATAAAATATGTAGACAGGCAAAAAATTTGAATATGAAGCCAGCAGGTAAACTCCTCACACGAGAAATGACTTTCAGAGGCCTCACTTCTGCGCTCCTTCCAAAAGCATGATCTGTTCACAACTTGCTAATTAGTTGGCTCACTAGGATCCTAAAATGAATACGGCAAGTAAAATCAATTACAAACCTACAATATTGATCAGACATCCTCCCTGGACAGTTTTGTTACTCTAATTAGATATGGATTTTGCCAAACTGGCACGTTAATTATTTCAAAAAGATGAACTCAATCCAACATATGTCAATCGTGAAGAACACATGGTTTGTTGAATGGCTTATTGACCGATTTTGTTCAGATTTCTTCTCAGATAAATTGGATTTTCTTAAAGGTGTATTTTTATATTCTTAACGGTATCATGGAATGTGTGTGTCCGTTGATCAGGTAAGAAGTACAAATAGTGTGAACCTTCAATCTCCTTTGAAGAATTCTGGTTCTCCAATGATGTGCAAGGTTCATTTTTTCTAGTAAAAAAAGCTCTTTATGAGGAAGCAGAAAAATCTTATCAGAAGAAGAATTTGAATTATTTTCAGGCAAAAAGAAATCCTGGCATGAAAATGGGACCAAGTATCTAATCAATACCAACCCAACCTCCTGTAGCGTATTTTATGGAAAAATACTTCGGCTCAAAGGCCAAAACTTGCTGATATACACTAATTACCCCCCAAGGCTAAAAAATCGCCAATGCAAACAAATCGCCATCATATTCATACATAAATGATTTTCCTTTAGCCATGCCCAGTACGAGGTTACTTGACATAATATAGATGACAGGTGCGACTATACACTATACCAATTATCAGTAGAAAAAACACAAACCTGCAGTTTTGTTTGACACAATCCATATATAATATTCACATCAAAAAACAATACCAACAATCCAGACAAAGTGACAAGAGAATGAGAAAGGAGACTAAAATACGTAGTAAAAACAGAAGATCATATACCCGTTAAAATAGCCTCTTCAATCCTTGCATTAGTGCTCACCACTTCCACCAGATTGCCATTGCATGAAGATTCACCTGTTCTTACCTGATCATTACAAAAATCAATATGTCAAACCAACTTTGTCAAAAACACCCCACACCTCGTCATTCAAATAGACCAATAACTAAAATAAAAACCAAAGCTAAATAAATTGAGATCAGGAACTGGCTTTGACTTCAAGAAACTTACTTTCTCATCCAACAACACTTCAGGGTTAGAAATTTGACCATCTAGATCAGGAACTGCGTCAGCAAAATCCGTGTCATTCTTCATAGCCTGTGCAAGAGGCATGCATATCTTTGAATAACAAGGTTGTGAAATAAAGTAATTCAAGCATTAATTTACTCATATGCACAATACCTTTTGAACAAATAACTTAGTTTTAAGATCTTCACAGTCAGAAGAACTTGTTGTTCTCTTCAAATACATAAAATCTTGTGCATGCACCAGCTGCAAGCAAAAAACACCCATATGAGTATCCACTGCAGTAAGTTCAATAAAAACAAAAAGAAGTTCCCAACAATAGTCAAAGATTAAAAAAATCTTACCTTCATTATTTCTGGATCATTCCAGGGTCCCTTCTGATATTTAAGGCACCCACCAGGGCAAGAGCAAGTTCCACCCACAAAAGTAGGCAATTGGCTGCAGAAAGATGGTGTAGTTATCAGCTTCTGAAACCAAAGACTAAATTGCTTTATTTGACCAAGGATCAATAGTGCAGCAAATAGAATGAAAAAAAAAATCCAACCTGGCATCTACAGATTCCATCAACTTGCTATGAAATTTGTTTCCCAGAACCTGCCAAGTACGATAAATAACAACAGATTAAAAAATTTGCGAAGTAAGATAAGTACAGATTAAGATGGTTGCCGAGTAAGATAAATGATGACAGATTAAGATGTTGATCATCAAAATTACTACAAATTGTACAAATGAAGAGTAGGACATACATGTATCTTTGAGGTAGTCTTTGGATCAAGAAAGCTTTTCACAGTAGTCCACGCCATCTTGAATCCAGCACCAGCATTTATAATAAACATTTGATGCAATGTCTGGAGAAATTTTGCAGGTAGGTGAGTACATGTCCACAGCCAAATAGCAGTTTAGTTATACATATACAAGCCAAAACAAATGGTGCAGCCTACCTCAGGGTAATTGTCACCATCAATTTTCTGCATGTTCTTTATAAGCTCAATAGCAATTTTACCGAAGCTCATCCAATTCTACAAAATTAAATGACTCATAAGAACTTCAGTAAATCAGCAAATAATTAGAAAGACATTCAATTCAACATAAATTATTCATACCACCCCCTGAACATCCAATACTGTAGTAGTAGAATCAATATGTCTCTTGGAAGCGATGGAACAAGCAGGAAATTTCTCAGCGAAAGCTTTTTCAAATCCTTGAATATGATACTTTAAAAAGCGCTCCACAGAGGTTACATTCATAAGCTTGGCAGGTTCAATCTTGCCAAGGCGTTCTATATAAACCGGTCGTCCTTCCTTATCTACACCATGATAACCATGGGGATAAAAACGATGTACTTCTTCAAATTCTTCAAAGTAGAAATCCTACATAATGAGTACATAGAAGCTTTGAGTAAATACGTATCAAGGAGGAAAGATGTTGCAGCGTCCAAAAGCAAACAGATTAAATTCTATACATATTCAATATTCTCTTTTTCTGGACCCATTTTTTTTACACTAATGTCACTGTCCCCGTATTTATCACAACTATAAAGTAATAATTTTTAGACCTTTATGGTTATACTACACATCAATTTAACCTCTAAAAACAAAGGAAGTATTTATATAAGTATCCATAAATCCATACTGACTTTGAGAAAATAGGCAGAATGGTTTCTCATGTAAAACCCAAGAGGCAAGACAACTAGATTAGAAGCTACATCTCAACATTCTGTGAATTGTAGCATCGCAGATGTCAGGAAGTCGATGATGACAAGGTAGGTTTACTGGTGTTATGAACGGTTACTGTGACTTGATTAAAATAAAATTGTATCATCTTAGTAATATGATAGAAAAAGTCAAAAATAAGAAAGGCCAGTGCAACCTAAAAAAATAAAAAAAAAAACACAACAGGTAAAGAAGGTGGCTCAAAAACAACCACAGGTGTTAATGTGTTATGGTGCTTTAAACCTTTTAGTACTATAATCATAAGGCTAACATTTGCTAAACAAGATCATGAGGGCTAAACTCTTTCTATAGTGTCAGATCATGCCTGTTTCTTGAGAATATTATTACCTGTACAATAGTATCTACTCCATTTTCTTTCCTCCATTTGATCATTTCTTCCCACATATGGAAAGTTTTATCAAGATCAAACTTCCTTGCTTTCAAAAACCTGCACAAAGATTTTGTTAAGAAAACGTTATAAATAATGATATAATTCCAAACCTATACTGATGGAACCAAGGATTATTAAGGAATTATAAGGATATAAATAAGTTATCACACTTTATGCTTGATGATGGAAGACCATATTTCAGTGAACAAAAAAGCAAAATAGCCTAACAGGACAATGACAATTAGTTCATTAACTTATTCAGAACAAATACACTACGAATCCAGTCCAACTTACATATGGGCCAAAGTGGCCTGCAAGTTAGGTTAAGGAAAGCTAATTCCGTTGCTTAATAACAAATACACTAACAATCCAGTCCAAAGCACAGATGGGTCAAAAGTGCCCTGCAAGTTGGGCTTAAAAAAGCAACTTCCGATGCTTAGCAAAGACAAAATGAAAAATCTAAAACAATATGATTGAGGTTTGGCAAGAGCGCCGCAATATTTAAATTTATAACTCCACCAACATAAATCATGTAGGGAAAGAAATCTCTTGATAAGAGTCGATGGATATATACAACCATCAGATCAGAAAGCACATACATCAGCTGTCTACAATATCTGCTTGTCTATCCTGATATTTAGAAATCCTGAAAAAACTGCAGCTTCACCTATTACGATAGATGTTGGATGCCTCAATATGGTTGTAAAGTTCCACTATCCTATACTAATAATTTCCTAAACACATCTGATTCTTTGAGGCAGGTTCCTTGCATTGATAACTATCAAAACTATGGATCATCCTCATTCAAAATAAGGAAGGAGAATAGATTCAGTGAAGTTGATAGTTCATTAACAAAAAAAAAAAAAAAAAAAAAAAAATTTCCTAAGTGGATTTGGGATACTGTGATTACGAATAGCTTGATATATGCTCTACTCAAATGGCTAGGTAAACCAAAAGAGTCTTGAGACTTGACGTCCATCTTGATCCCATAGTAATTAAGCATTAACTAACAAATACTAGGTCAAGCTTTATAAAATTCATGAGGATAACCAAACCCTGTTCCTTACCCCTATGTGTGTCAAAAAAATCAGAAACATAATCAATTGACTATCATTATAAGAAATGCATCTCCACCCACTACTTTTGAGGACTCGCTCTATCTGCTATCAATCACTGTTCAACCCTTGAAGGAAAATAAGCATTCTAAGCATGACTAGATATAGAGGTGAGTTATATACTTAGATTAGGGTTGTTTATAAAAAAGTGAGTCACTTTTCAAGTTTTTTGATGTCTTCCTTGCAAACAAAGCCATCTGATTAATTCCAACGAATGGTAGCTTTCAAGGTAACATAGTATGTAACTAACTAAATTTAGAACGTAACTAAGAGGTTTTTAATTGGGATGAACAAAGCTAGAATATGTCCCATTAAGGATGGAAAGAGTGGTTCTGTCTTGCATATCAAAAGGACAATGTTTGGAAATACGGTTATAATGTATAAATGTAAATTTCTAGCATTCAAAGGAGGATACTAACATCAGCCATTGAACCAGTCATGTTCTTTGGTATCATTCCGATCTGAAAACTTTGTCATCAACAATCGGCTCATATCTTAATCACAATGCTGCACAATCATCTAATAGTATTCTGCACAAGCGGACAAGCTTCCCAGAGATGGGGAATCATGAACAACGAAAAGCCGAAACTTGAACCCTCATAAGTCATAACCCATCTTTTTACCAATCAAGCTAACTCCAACAGACAATCGAGCTTAAATTTTTAATCAAGAAATTGCAACTTTCGCAACCTAAGAGCTTTCTCCAAACTCTTACAGATTACAAACCACCATTTCAAATAACATCATCAACAATCAACAGCAAATACGGAAATTAACACATAACATCACCACAAACCAATTTCCTGATTTAGGAACAATACCCTTAGTATCCAAAAAGGGAAAGTAACAGATGCATTACTAACCTAAGCATGGTATGGTAATCATCAAGGTGAAGAGGAAGTAAGGCCTTTTCCACCAAAATTCGACGGAACACGTTAACAGCTTCCTCCTCTTTCTCATCCCTAACATCATCAATGGCGATTGCAGCAAACTTACAATCAGCGATTCGCTTGCCTCTTTTCTTCAATCCATGAGCTAATTTCGATGAAGCATTCGCCGCTTTCTTCTTCAAACTCCTGATCTTTGTTCTTCTTATTGGTTCATCCTCTGAAACTTCAATCTCTGATTTTCTTGATCTCTCATCCTCTCGGATCAAATTTATTTCTTCTATTAAATCATACAATCAAAATTAATCAGAAATTTGCAATCAATCAATTAATCAAATAATATATCAATTAAATTAAATTAAATTAATGCAAAAATTAATCAATTAAACTAATGCGACAGTACCTGGCATTGCTGAGTTTTTCTGAAGATTGAATTTCTGAAATCAAGAATCAAAAACAAAAAAAAAAAAAATAATAATAATAAAATAAAGTGAAATTTATAATTTATAAGTTTAAAAGCAAATGATAAACAGATAACAAATGAAACAGATCTAAACAAGGATATTGCTTTACTTCAATCCTAAGTGATCTTATTTATTATATCATTATTATTATTACTATAATTAAAAAATTACAAGTAAGTAAATAAAATTATTAAAAATAAAAATAAAAATAAAAAGCGTTGTAAAATATACATACCAAAATACAGGAAACAAAAAAAGAAAAGAAAATCTAAATAAAAGTAGAATGTAACAGAAGATCAAAAGGTGTGTACACATAACATAACAGTCACATTTTCTCCTATACTTTTTTTGATCTTTCTTTTCTTTTAGTTCTCTTTCTCTCTCCTCTGACTAGAAGGAAAAAAAAAACGGAAATTGAGAATCAAGTGAATTGAATGCAAAGCGACAAAAAAAGGCATTAAATGCGACGGAAAATAAAAGAAAAGAAAACCTGAAAAATCAAAGGAGCTGAAACATCATAATCGTGATTAGCTACTAATTAATCAAAATCAATCAATTAATCTTCAGTGATTAGAAGTTAGTTTATGTTTTTTTTCTCTCTCTAGGTTAGAGAGAGAAAGAAGGAGTAGTTTTGGTTTAAGTTTGAGGTTTCTCTCTGTAGATTAGAGTGAAAAGTATTGTCGGCTGAAGGAAGAAGGAAGGTTGCTTCTGGAATGAGGAGAGAGAAGGTGTCGTTGTCAAAGGAGAGAGAGAAGGAATTTGCCAGAAACGGAAAGTTGGGTCCGTCACGGTCGAGATGGGTCTCCGTCAATCAAGTCTGCGATTTGTTTCGTAGGTTTTTGGGTTTTTTATTTATTTATTTTTTTTATATATTTAACGGATTTTTTTAGTTTAACGGCGGATGTACGGGTACGATGTTTGTAGGGGAACAATTCAAGTACGTATGTACGAGTATAATTTGCAACGATTTTGGATTAATTAATAAGGAGTATACTATTAGCATTTTTTTTTTGTACTTGTTACATTGAGAGTTTTGACATTATTGCAATTTTGATCCACTTTAATACTTAATACGTCTCGGGAGATGCGAAAAAAAAAATATAGGAAGTAAAAAAAGACAGAAAAAGTATGATTATTCCTATGAGATACTTTAATGTAGAGTATTAATGATGATAATTAATAGGGGTATTTTTAGGGATTGTACTTTCTTATATATAATCAAATACTAATGTTTGGTTAAAGCAAATTAATAATCTTTTATGATACTTGTTAATAATAATGTACTCCGTATCATGTATGTGAGATATTGAAAGTGAGACATAACTTGGTTAGTTTGATCATCCCTCCTTATTTGAGAAAATTTATGTTGAATTTAAAAATAAATACAGAAAAGAAAATAAATTTGTTTCATATTTTTTAACAAAAAAGACTTGTCAGTGATCTTATTGAACTAATTAAAGTATGTAGTTTTAATTTTTTGAGAAGCAACTTTAGTTTCATGAAACATTTTGAAAACAAAAAATCTAACAACACACAATGCATGATAGTATGATATTGATTTCTTTTGTTATTCATTAAAAATACTAACTAAGCTCATGAAATATGACTTTAAAAACTCATATAGTTTTATTTTATACAAATAAACATCAAATTAATTCAATAACGTATAACATATAGATGAGCATTCCTCGTCCTCTTACCTTTCTTTCAATTCTTCTCATGAAGTCATGATGATAACATAATAGTCTTATTATTGCTTACATTTTAAGTTGACTATCCAAATTCAAAAACTACATGTTGAATAATTATAAAAGTCCTTATTGAATTGTTCACTACATTAGTCATTAGCACTATGCAAAACTAGCTACGTATGCATTTCACATCTTTTTTCTTCCTCTTTATTGTATAGCAAGTAAAATAAGATATTGTATTGTGTACTCGTATTTCATATACATATACATATACATATACATATACATATACATATACATATACATATACATATACATATACATATACATATACATATACATATACATATACATATACATATACATATACATATACATATACATATACATATACATATACATATACATATACATATACATATACATATACATATACATATACATATACATATACATATACATATACATATACATATACATATACATATACATATACATATACATATACATATACATATACATATACATATACATATACATATACATATACATATACATATACATATACATATACATATACATATACATATACATATACATATACATATACATATACATATACATATACATATACATATACATATACATATACATATACATATACATATACATATACATATACATATACATATACATATAGAGTCTTTTTATAATTATTCAATATCAATTCATGATGCAAGCTAATTAACAAGTGTGTATTTAATACATGCATCTACTTAATTGTACTTTAGTGCAATTATTAATCCATTACTCATTGACGCTCTAACATGTATGTTTCTCATCACATGATCTCACATTGCAATAATCTCAATCGGTCAACTGATTAGCTATTTTTTACCTTATTATATCTATACGTTTCAAATTCCATCTTAACTTTAGATTATTGTTTGACTAACTTATAGTTTGATGGTCAAATTATACAAGTAAAGACATGTCTTATGCTATTCTCTGAGTGACTGAGTTCTCCTTTAATACATGCAAAGTTTGTGTACAATTTACCTAAATGTTTCCTAGCATTAAACAATCATAATACTCCTACCTTTTTTTTCATAAACATTTACTCTATATAAGTTTATTTATTATTTTTGCTATCTTTTAACCAATATTCTTCCTACCTTACCCGTATTTTTGTCATTATTTTCTTTAATACTCATATTTTTCTTTTAATCATTTTATAAAGTTATGATCCCCGTATATTTATAGTCTTACATAAATAATATCCGATCCGAGAGACTGTATAACAAATAAATAGAAATCGAGGGAATATAAACTATACGTCAAAAACTTGAAAGATGTAAAATTCACTCCATGGAATCAGCTGAAATGTCGATAATTAACGTGAAATGAAGATAGAAATAGTCGGTGCGACTTGTTCCATGTAAGTATCGTAATTTGTTCAACTGTTAAGCATACAATACCTAAAATCAAGGGAATAAAATAGTAAGTTATGACTATTTTTAAAAACGTAAACATGCAAGTTGCAAGGGGAACAACGTTAAGCGTGGCCCACGTCACAGCCTCAACCACATAATTGAGTAGTAAAACAAAGAGGGCTAAGAGGCAAAAAAATTTGGTAGGAGTTAGCGAAGAAGAGAAAAAAGAACACCATGCTGCCATGTGGTTGCATGAGTTTATATAATTATGACATTGATTGTTTTGTTTGCCCATCATTTGATCATATTTGTGGTGCTAATTTGCCAGCTGAGCATGTAGTGAGTAGTTGAGTACTCCTTTTAAGTTTTCGCTCCCTCCATTTCTTTTAATCATTTAAGTATCTTGTTGGAAGAGAGAAAATTTATCATGATTTTGGAGTTTAGGAGGCTCCCCACCTATTGCAAGTGGGTTGGAACTTGGAAGAGAGAAATTTTATTCATGTAGAGATTTAATGTGATTGGCGACAAGACATGATTCACTCTTTTGTAGTGTATACTTCATTACTTTGTATAATTTTTCAAAGACGTATATAAATAAAATAATACTTATAGTGCATTGAAAACACCGTAAAAACTAAGTTAGTGTGTACAATGACATTAGCAAAAAAATGTACTTGTAGTCTTGTACTAAAAAAGGCATATCCTACGGTACATTGCCAAGTGCCCTTCAAGGCTTCAATAATGTGGAGTGTAAAAGCAAATATCTCAATCGTATCTCTTTCCAAATCAAGATGAAGGTGATCTAATGAGGCTAGTGGTGAGAAGGGGACCTTTACATAGTGGAGGTAAATTTATGTTGAGTAGGATTGATTTAATTACCGATTAGACATGACAATTTAAAAGTGAATGAAAAATATTATTGATGATGAGTTTGTTTTCTACTATTGTCTATGCTAATGCTATTAGGACTGATTATTAACTAGTCGTGTAAATTTTCATTTTCTAATTTTCCTTGCAGTCTATTGGCATTTGACAAACAAAACATTGTTTGAATGTTTTTTTCTTGGTGCATAATGCTTAGAAAGCTGGATAGATAAGAATTGATCTCAACATCCGCTTAAATTAAAAAAAAAAAAATTTTTAATCTTAAGTCATATGTCAGCCTCATAACTTCATAAGGCTTCATTGTTTCTTATTTGCTCTTCCAAAACCTTCATATGGCATTTCGAACCCCGAAAAGCTGTCAGAGAGCCATCTTTTGACCTCAGGGCGCCGTGTAAAATTTCGGCATTTTTCCCCGGGACCCCGTGACCTCCGAAACTGTTGATTTTAGCCTTCAATTCCATCTTCTAGGTGTTTTCGGACTTCGTCTAGTTTTCGCCCTATTTTTTTACCAAGTGTTCTAGATGGAACCTAGGGCCCCGAGTCCCCAACGTTAGATTTCAGCCTCAAAAAAACGTGTTATCATCCCTTTTCATAGAGATTATGTAAAAGGCCACACCAGTTTTTTTTCACTCTCTTGAGACCGTCTTATCACCTTTTGAACCCTGAAAATCTGCTTGAGATTCCTATTTTGACCTTAGGGGCACTGTATTTAATTCTCAACAATTTTTTTTGGGGATCTTGAAACCTTTGTACGTATTTGGCTTCTGGAGGGATGTCCCGGGCTTCATCTAGTTTTCGCCCTGTTTTTAATTTTACTAAGTGTTCTAGGTAAACCATGGACCTCCCGCCTTTGATTTCAGTCTAAAAAATGTGCTTATATTCTCTATTTAAAGAGATTTCGAAAAAAGCACACTAATCTTTTCACTCTCCCGGAACAATATTATCGTCTTTAATTATTTGAACCCTATTAAAAAGTTGCTCGAGTTTCCTATTTTAACCCTAAGGGCACAGTGTATAATTTGTGGCAATTTTTTTGGGACCCTAAAACATGTGAAAACTGTGGCTAATAGTCTTTGTGTTTTGGTTTCTAGATAGATATCCCGGGCTTTGTCCGGTTTACACCTTGCTTTTTTACCAAGTGTTCTTGGTGAACCTAGAATCTCCTAGTGTTCAGTTTCAGCCTCAAAAAAATATGTTCTCTCTTCAGAGAGCTTATGAAAAAGGCCACACTAAGTTTTTTCGCTCTCCAGGGATCATTTGATCTTATCGTCTTTTGAACCTCGAAAAGCTACTAAAGGTCCCTATTTTGACCCAAAGTTTTGGGGCACCGTGTAAGATTTTTGGCCTTTTTTTAGGACTTCAGAATCTCTGGAAAACTGTAAATAATGCCTTTTATTTTCGGCTTCCACAAGGATGTCCCGGACTTCGTCTAGATTTTGCCCTATTTTCTTTACCAAGCGTTATAGGTGACCCAAAATTCCACACATTTGGTTTCAGCCTAAAATAACATGTTATGTTCCCTCTTTAATTAAAGAGATTTTGAAAAAATGTCACACTAATCTTTTTTGCTCCCTAAGACCATTCAATTTCCTTTTGAACCTCGAAAATCTACTTGAGTTCCTTATTTTGACCCTAGAGGCACCGTGTGAAATTTATGACATTTTTTTCGAACTCTAGATACTCTAAAAATTGTAGACAATAGTCTTTTGTTTTTGGCTTTCGGAGAGCTGCCCCTAAACCGATCTAATTTTCACCTTATTTTTTTTAAGTATTTTAGGTGAACCTAGGATCCCCTAAATTCATTTCCAACTTTATAAAACGTGTTATATTCCCATTTTTTTCATACACTATATATGTACTGAGGACACTAGATTCATATTATAGTATTAATATGGTCTTTCTAAAGTTGCAATTTTTATAATTCATTAATGTCATACTCTTTTATATTTTCAAATCACTTCAACTAAATATATATTCCTCCAATTTTTTTTTATCTGCAACTTTTAAATATTTGTTATGAAAAATAAAATATGCAAAATTTTAAAAAAAAAACAAAACCGAAGGTATTATTTTATTTATTTTTTAATATATTTTGGTCTAATATAATAAGACCAAATAAATTGAAAAGAAGATGCTTTATAGGCATTTAGGTACCAAAAATCGCCAAATAGGCACGTAATTATCGACTTAAGTGGTCAGTTGTTCATTCAAGGGAGCATTAGGTTTGAGTGAGTGACACAATTAAGCTCAACGTCTTAAATTTCATCGCTTAATTTCCAACACTTCCACCTTCTTCACCACCTCTCCGTCGATCAACAACTGCTAATTCAGATCATTCGTTGATATCATAAGGTAATATTGCATGTCAATTGCAATTTAATTACTATTGTTATCGCTATTCTTAAATCGCAATTATAGCTGTTATGAGACAAATTCGTTGTTGAATTACTGCTTTGCATTACAACGATTGTTGTTGAATTTCTGCCCTAACTCATTCAATTGACTTTTTGTTGAATGAATTGTTGTTTGAATTTTGGCATTTGAATTTGTGCTATTTGATTTCGTGGAATTAATCGATTAGCTGCTGGTTTTTATTGGTTGTTTAGTTGTATGAATGTTTGCGTGCTTTGGAGTTGGATAGTTGAAAAATGATACATTAGCTTAAACAAGCTGATAATAGCTTGAGTTTCTAAGTTATGGATATAGTCTGCGGAAACTAAATGGATTCACTAATCATCGCGTGTTATTTAGGGATACCGCGGGGAACTTGTCTGGTTCATGGCAGCACAGTGAAGCGTATATCAGGCTGTGTAGGACATTGGTTGTGTGTCCCTCTATATGTTTTTTGTTTGTAACTATTTTCTGCATAAAAAACGAGTAACAATGCTGTCAATTCACAAAATTATCAAGCGTTCTATGAGCTTTAGGCCTTTTCATTTGTATGGTGTTTATCAAAACATTGCTAGAGATACTCGTTATATCTATGCTTCCTTTTCCACCTCTCTAGAGTCACCAAACACAGCTGATACCCTTGATGTTGTCGAGTCACCTGAGCTACCTAGCTGGGTTAAGTATTGTGAACATGAAAACCGTACTGTTGATGAATCCGATGATGATTTTATATTGCCCAAAATTGCCAAATGGGCTGATACGCAGAAGCTAAATCTTGACCATAGCAAGCATGTCAAACACATGGTAGGTGAAATTGTGGATAGCGACATCAATAGGTTGGCTGACGCTTTGAAGGGGTCGTTTGAGTCACCTGATGCTGTTGGCTATGCCTTGGCGGAGTATGTTAACATTAAATTATCTGAAAGTTTGGTGGAAAAGATCTTGCTGAGGTTTCGTAATGATTGGATCTCTGCATTTGGGTTTTTCAAATGGGCCAAAGAACAAGCCGGGTATATGCACTCTGAGAATTGCTATAATATGATGGTTGATATATTGGGAATGTCTAGGAACTTTGAATTAATGTGGGAGTTGGTTGAGGAGATGCATAAGCTAGGAGGGCTCCTTTCCATTGTCACAATGAGCAAGGTCATGAGAAGGCTTTCTAAAGCTGGGAAGCATGATGATCTTGTTGCGACATTTGAGAAATTTGAGCTTGTTGGCTTGATCAGAGATACTTCAGCAATGAATATGCTTATGGATTCATTGGTAAAAGCAAGGAATGTTGAGCGTGCTCATGAATTATTTATGAAGTTAAAGAATGAAATAGCAGTGGACTGTCCCACTTTCAATATTTTGATTCATGGATGGTGTAAGGCTAGAAAATATAATGATGCAAGAAAGGTAATGGAGGAGATGGAGAAGCATGGATGTCACCCTGATGTGGCATCATATACTTCTTTTGTTGAGTATTATTGTCAAGAGAAAAACTTCCGTAAGGTTGATGAGATTTTGAATGAGATGCAACAAAAAGGTTGCCCTCTGAATGTGGTGACTTATACTATTGTTATGCTTGCTTTGGGGAAATCCAAACAGATAAAAGAATCCCTGGAGATATATGAGAAAATGAAACAAAATGATTGCATTCCTGATGCTAGCTTCTATAGTGCCTTAATTTTCATCCTGAGCAAATCTGGAAGGTTTAAGGATGCATGTGATCTCTTTAAAGATATGTCGAAGCAGAATGTTATCCCTGATGTCTTGACATACAATACCATGATCTCTTCTGCTTGTGCTCATTCGAAAGAAGAGTATGCACTTGAGTTACTTAAAGAAATGGAGGATAAATCTTGTAGTCCAAATCTCAAGACTTATATTCCATTGCTAAAAATGTCTTGTGTTAAGAGGAGGATGAAGGTGCTCAAATACTTGTTGGACGACATGTTTTTGAAAAACGTTAGTGCTGACCTCCCAACATATTGCCTTCTGGTGGACCGACTTTGTAAGAATGGAAAACTAGAGCATGCATGTTCTTTCTTTGAGCTAATGGTCTTAAAGGGAATGGTTCCTACGCATAACGTTTACAAATTTTTGATAGAAAATCTTGAGCAGAAAGGTATGGTGAAAGCTAAGCAGCAAATAGTTAACATGATGTCAAAGGCAAAAACATCATTGATATAGCAGGGTTTATCGTTTCCGCTGATAATTTTGAGGTTGTAATTGTAGCAAGGGAAACATTATAATATTCGATCGTGGAGATTAGTTTTTTTGCCTTATTGTAATTTAGCTATTCAGATTCCAGATAAGTGTCGAGGAGAGTTGAAAGTGGGTTCAATTTTCTCTGTGACAACTGTTTGTGTTTGCAACATTATTGAAAAATTTCTCGTTTCTTTTTATTTTGAAGAGCTTTGTGGAATGCTTTTGAATGTATGCTTCAGTGTTCTGTAGCTTATTTTCCTTTTTCTTTTTCCCCCCTCCCCCCTTTTAGCTCTAATGTTATCAGCTGTAGAGGTTCCAGCAAAAAATTTGCCTCAAGCCCCTCCCCTGCATAGTCTTGTTGTTATACTTCACTTTGATTTAGTGGTCAAATTTGACAATGAAATTTATTCCAAACATGAAAATATGCGCATTAATTTATGATCATCATGAACTATTTGAGTCTTCACGGTGATATTAGGCGTTATTCTTTCAGTGTTCCGGAAGTGTGATGGTGGGTGTTTAGTAGGATTGACTGATCGACAGAGGAGGGGAAGAGGAAAAAGGGAGGGGGGGGGGGGGTTAGTCTGGTACAAGGAGTACCTTTAGGATGACTAATAGTTTATCTTGCCTTCTTGGTTTAGTACAAGTTTGGAGGTTGATAGCATTTGATGTTGCTTTTTGGAGGCTGACTGTATGGGTTTAGGGATGATAATAATTGTGAAGAGTGAGTGTTGTCTCTGCTAAATACAAGGGCAGAGTATTTGTATCAGACTCTTTTTTCTTAAGGAAATAAATAAGAGTCGGTAACTTTACCCATCACAGAGTTTGCTCCTTGCTCAGCACATCTATGTATGGCCCCCTACTGTTAATTTTAGGTTTTGATATTTGTTGTTGTCAGAACTTCTGTTTCAGCTCTGATTCCCCTCAATACTGGGAGTCTGAGACGATAAGCCAAAGTTACACCTTACTTTACAAAATTATATGTTTTCTGGTGATTATTTAAATTTTCTGTAATTGAAATAAGAACTTAGATAATGCTGCTGATAGTGCTCTGCAGTGTATCGATTGTCAATTTTTGGTTTTACAAACAATCTCTGCAAAATAACCGCTTGAAGGACTATAGTATATATCAGGTGTCGATGGCGAATAATCCCACTCCATGGGACGGTCAGGTAGATCTTGTGTCATCCGATGATGAAGCAGTTGATATGGAGGCAGATGGTGGTGCCACTGACCAAAAGCAGACCACTGATGTTCTTGTTAATCAGCCTCCTTTTGAAGGACCTTCTGAAGGTAAGCGATTACTTTTCAACAGTAATATCATGATGGATGAAGTAGAAACACTTCTTGGCTCCTGTGTAAGCCTTAATGTTGGAATTCTTCTGCTTAATAGTGGCCTTTATATTGTATGTACCTCTTGGGCCATGTGGTAAAATAATCATCTCTCTTTGGTGCTGCCACCATTATTGAAGTTGAAGCTAAGTGGTAAGAATTTCTAAAGTAGTAACTAAGACATAAAGTACAGCCCGAGTAAAACAGTTTCTTTACACACTTGTCCATCTCTCTGCTTAGATGTTCTTTAGATCCAGACTTTCTGTGACTATCCAATGTTTGCTCTGTTCTGGGAGTGAATGGGATGGGAGGCCCTACCCTGAACTGTATGCCCTACACACCAATAACGAAAGAAACAGAGGTTATAGTTTTGATCGTTGTTTTTTCCCCTTCCAAGCCAAATGCTAGATCTGAACTAATTCTAAAGGTACAAGGTAAGAAGAATGAGGAGGAGATGTGTGAACAGAGAGGGAGACATGGAATGGAGAAGTTATGAAAATTGTTTGGGGAGACTGACAGAAGGAGATTGTTGGTCAAGAGAAGAAAATTATTACAGGTACAAATTTACTTGTTTTGTTAGTTTCAAGCGTTTGAGCTGTTGAGGGTTTAGCATATAATGCAATTACATAGCTGACAATGTTTGCGAAATTTTCAATCCATCAATTTTGCAGGCATGCCCGGCAGATTTGCTTTTTATGTGTCTATTTTCTTTGCACATTTTGAATTATGGTCTGGTCTATTTTCTAATCTTGATTCTTGAACCCTTTTCACAGCAGCTGATAGCTAAAGTGTCTTTCAACGGTGTAGGTAGCTTGATCAGAAGGGCCAAAATGTATCAGGAGTACATGAAGGCGGTTCCTATTCCAAACACACCGTGGATCAATCATTCCCTGTATTCATGGATGGGACTAGCCAAATCAATTAGGAGCTATACTGTCAGCCCCTGCACTACCTCCCTAACATCCTCTGAAGCAGTGGGATCAAGCAAGATTTGAAACCGGTGAGGAGTTTCATCCCTTGGATACCGTCATTCATCCTCTTAAAGCAGAAGTCACAATCTGGTTTATTGAGAAGTTCATCGTCAGACAGCTTCTCATCCATCAATTGTCTAATTATGGCGGGCTGATCCAATGTACTATGCATTTATAGATCCAATCTTCCCGAAATTACGAGTGTATGAGTCATTTTCTATGTAACCATGTTATGTTGGTTCTAGGTACTGCTGCTTCGTTGCTTGGGTGCATCTTGCATTCATGCATGATGTAAACTTTGTTATGATGGAATTCAAGTAAGACTTTTGTGAAGATGTGAGTTCATATGAGTTTTGAATGACTCCCGTTGTTTACTGTATTTCTTGCTGTTCATCATATCTGAAGTTCTTCCTAGGAACTGTGAATTGTTTTGATGGTATACTCTAAATGATACTGTTGATTACTTGTTTGGATGATAATGCTCATGTTGTGATGTTAAGTAGAGCTCGATTAATAGGAAAACAACAAAGGTTTGGCACTTTGGCATGTTTGATGCTGTAATATACATGTAGCATGCTGCATGCATTTGTGGGCTGTAAGTTAGCCTTTTGATATGTAAAGTCAGCATGATTGTGGGGAAACTGATCATATATCAGATTATCAGTAAATATTGTTAACTGTATAGATTGACGTTGAGTTTAGGATTGTTCACTATTATTATATTTGAGAACTCTTGTTTTTATCCCTACACGTATTATACTCCTCCTAATCTTCGTACACTACTTCTATATGCATCCTAATTTCGTGCACAAAACTACAATGCATGTAATTATGGAGTTGGAAGTTACACCTAAGCTAACTAATACGTAGTATAAAAGAAGAGCACATTCCAACTAAACGATGAAGGTTCAATTCCAATAGGGCACTGATGGTAAGAAATTTACTTACACTTGCTCGTACTCCTATATGTCTACCCTGCTTTAACGAATTTGTTATATATCACTTATGCACAAATTAGGAAAAATAAATTTTCGATGTTAGCCGAAATCAGTATAAAACAAAAATTGAAGGGTGTTACTTATAAACTTGAACAATGTTACCAAGAAAGATGATATCTAAAATCACTGTGATATGTATAAATAGTAATTCATATGACATTTTCGTAAATAAGTAGAAACTTTATTACCATGCTACCCCTTTGCAATTCATATAAAGACGATCTTACCTTTAAACTTTTAACGTATTACTTCAACATGCCATTGTGATATACATTTTGCATATCGCTGTGATTTACTATTATCCTAATAATTCAATAACCCCACCTTGTTTCTCACAAAAGCGGAAACACACAAACTTGCACACTTAACTAATTAAAATTAACTTGGCATATACTTCTCTTTGATTCGCACTCTTGTTTCTCAAACCTTCATTAAAACTCAATACACTTTGTATTTCACTTCCTCCACACAAATTCAAACATGTCACTTCTCTTTATTTTTTGTCTTCGCAATTTACAACACCCTTCAATCTTTCACTTTCACCCCACTTGATTTGACTCACATAACAACAAAAGAGTTCGTTTCTCGAAATTCGAGTTTTTTTTTTATTTTTTTTCTGAGGTTTAACTAGTTTTCAGAGCAGTAATAATGTCGTCAATGGCGGCTGTTTTCTCTCACTACCCTCTTGGGGCCCCCTTTGTGCAATCCTCGTTTTATGAAGCTTTCAAGCTGCTTTAATGGCGGCCATCGTTGTTTTTCCCTCGCAAAAGGGCGTTTCTTTCTGCTATTCTTTTTCCTAATTCATCGTCTAAGTTCTGGTATTTATTAATATATCTTAATAAGTTATCATATATATATGTTGAGTTTGTTTAGTTGATTTCACTTAATTGAGTTTTGATCGAAGTGATGGTCAAATTAAGATATTACTAGCACTTAACTTGTAATTTTATGTGATTGATGAATTGCATTTAACTTTTGAGTTTTGCTTACAATATAAGTAGAATAATTGCAAGTTGATAAATTTGATATGATTTTTAAATGTAATTTTGCTTATTGATTGAAATTATGTGTGTTTTGTATATTGTTTCTTTAAAAGTGTATGTATGTCTTCTACTAGTAGTACTTTTGAACCAGTTGTTATGATGTACTTTTGACCTTTTAGCTTTGTAATGTAATATTAGAACCAAGTATATGATTGCTCAATTATAAGAGAAAATGGGTGTATTTTGCCATTTGACATGCATTACCCAATGCTTATTTTACCAAACATGGTTTCGAGGGCTAATCAACCTAGGGAGCTTGTCAATGACCATAGCTTATAGCTAATAATGACTGTCTTATCAAAGTTGTATCCTTTTTGCATTGTCAAACTTGATACTAATAACATGTGCCGACGTGCACGCGAGGTTTAGTTTGTGCATTGATGTAACATTTGTTGTTGGATGTGGTCCTAACCATGATATAGGTCAAGTGTATGAGAATGGGTGTAGTCAAGTCCATTACCTGACTTTGTGGATAAACCCCCCCAAACAAAAGGTTTAGGCTTGTTATTCTTTACTCGGTGGCATAAGAGTGACTTACTCTTGTATACTGGGATTTTGGGATACTGAAGTCATATGGGCTTAGTATGTACCCTGGTGCAAGAGGTTGAAAATTATGATTGTTGATTGATAGATATTGTGGTCACCACGTCTCTTACTGACTTTTAGAAAGATTAAGAATTGTGATAGTTTTTTTTTGATGGATGTGTTGTTTATGCTGGCATGGTAGCAGGGCATCCACTTGTTTTGGCATTTCTCAGTCTAGTAGCAATAGTAGCAAATTTGTGTGATGTGCTTATAGTATTTCAATTCTTTATATCGATGCTCCTTATCTTTTGTTTCTTTTGGGTGTTCATATTTTCATTTTCTTGGTGTATCTTTATCTGCTCAAAATCACATCTCCTGTATTGGTATTTGTAACTTCAGTCGTTATTTTTGACACCAACAGTATCAGAAGCTTTCAGCCAGGGGATGCTGAGGGTGATAATGGTGCAAGTATTAATGATTCCGTGGATGAGGTGTAAAGGTGAATGAGGATTTATTCAAAAGATCGCAAGACAGTGGGAAGGTAGTTCATTACTGGCTAAATTGGCAATTGGTCTTGGACTGGCTGTTACTGTCACTGTCTTGTCTATCAGCCTGAAGAAGCAAATTTGGGATCTTCTCTTGGAATTGAAATTCAACGTTTACTGATGTTTCATCCTCTTCGGCCTTGTCACATCATCTGTTGGTTTCACTTTAAAGCATTTGGTTAAATAGTACTTCCACAATATGCTCCAGGGTAATAATTATAAACTGCTTATTGACCCCTGCAACATATGGTCATCAGGCATCAGCAATTTTACTCAAAGCAAATTTTCTATACCTCTTTTTGCATTGTTATGCCTGTCCAAATTGCTTTTGCTGTAGTGTAGATTTAATGGTATATTGTTTTTAAATGGTCTCTGTGAACTGTTCTCTATATTTAATGTGATGATGTAATTCTATGGGATTGCATCAACAGGTGGGTCTACTTTTGGTTGCTCATGGCTGCTGGATGTGGACTTTTCATTAGTGAAGACTTTAAATATATGGGTCTGTCCTTTATTGCTGGTACTTCTTGTTTCACAAACTCCAATGTTTGTTTGTGTCTCATTTTCAATTTTTTGCTATATATTTGTTAACTGAATCTGGAAGGTAATTGCCACAATGGATATAGTTGGTATAACACTGGCTCGAAGTTATGTCTGATGGTACATGGCAATCTTTTTTCTGCATCTTTCTCCAATAATGCATCGTACATAACTATCAACAGTTCTATGGGTATACTGGTAAGTTCGCTGTTTTATGTATTTTCAAATTTGCTAGGTAGATTGCCTGCTTTTTTTGCTGGAGTCCATGTTACCGCATATTCTCCATAACTCTCTATTTCTGGTGAACTTAACAAATCGTTTGACCTTTATGGAGTTTGTATCAGCGATTGGTACCATTTTACCTTGGGAAGCTTTTCAGGCAGAGTGGAGCTTCTGAGGATTTGTGTTCAAAGGTTTGCTATGCGCTCTTACTTCAATGCAGATTTTATTCTATTTTAAAAGATATGCATCTGGATTTATTCAAAGACCAATTTCTTTAAACTCTTAACTTTCCTGCGCATTCCTTTCCCTCATAGATTTCCTTCCTGTGAATGTAGTTAGGGGTTGGCAAAGAGAAGGCGATGAACCTTACACGCGCTATCAACAGATTTGCAATCTCAGTGGTTTTGGTAATTTTTTGGACTTGCTTAAACCATATGCAAGTATTTGGTTTATTTTAATATTTCCTGTATGTCTTAGAGCATTTGATTATATGTATAAATAGAAGTAAGGGAAGAATTCACAAATTTGAATTTGCTTAGTAAACCTGCTAAGTGCAGGTCATTGAGTTAAATTTAGCACAAATGCCTTAACACCTGTGGCTGGTATTTTTTTGTCTTGCTAAGAACTTGGAGTAAGCTCAGTACTCCTCTATTCCTTTGGAGTTTTGTTTGCCCTGTTAACTGATATTGCATTTGGGTTAACTCAGTGTAAGCTTTTGTGCAATTGAAAATTTTGTTGTTAAAATTGCTACACAGTTGCTTTAGTGAATAAGATATTCGGGCACCAGAGTTTCTAGTCTGTATCAATGCCATTGCCTCTTTGCAATTGCACGGGTAGATTTCATGAGCCTCTTTGCAATTGTGTCTGTAGTGGTAAGGCTGTGTAGGGTGTCCATCTAACTTCATCTCTAGTTTTGAGAGAGGCTTTGAAAGCAATGGTGTGATACATGAATGGGGACTAGAACCAAGTGGTGTCCCTCATCACCTACTTGAACTTGTAGTCGTGAATTGAACTTAGGTACTCAAAGTTGAAAGCTGGAACGGCTTGGTCCTTATATTGATTTTTAGTTCCTATTTTCCGTGGAAGGAAACAATCCAAAGCTCTCAATAGGAGAGCAACCCTGCTTTATTTCCATACTTGATTCATCCAGATCACACTTTGTTTTTGAAGAAGCAGTCAAGCAATGCTGTTAAACAGTTTTTTATTCTGTTGCTTGTCCTCTTCCGTTTGCAGCTAAATGTGAATTTTCTGTATAGCCATCCACCATTCTTGTTGCTGCTCGCTTGTTAGCTCTTGTACTGCTCAGTGATTTTTAATTATTAATACTGCTATTCCTAACAGTTGAACGATTTTCACTTGGCGTCAGAAATCCAACAGCATTCCTGCAGGAGCCATGGTTAGTATCCCAACTCCTTTATTTAAGTGTATGCGTTTCCATAATTGCAGGAGTTTGATTTTACTCTCTCTCTCCTCTCATCTCTCACACATGCACAAACATACAACACAAACCAGAAACAGAAATGTAGTAGTCTTGTTAAATTTAGCCATTGAGGCATAGTGGCCGTCAAATCACAGTTTTCATCAGGCTATGGCAAAGGTTGATTCTGCATGTCTCTGTACTGCTGTACACCACACGATCTCTCACTAACCTGCCCAACTATCAAATCTATTGCTTACAGGATGGTTATTCTCATTGTTCCATATATCCACAATATCAACTTGGTCTTCTCAGTAACTCGTTGAGCTTAAATACCTTTGTGCTTTTGTTTATCATGTAATACAGGGTATTTCTCCCGAGTGTTTCCTTCGCTGGTGTTTGTTGTGTGGTTTAATCACCCTATCCTTTCAGGTTAGCACAATTGTCATTTCTACTCTTCATTATCATTTGTCTTCCAATAAACAACAATGCACTTGTAACATAGACTCCCATGCACTTTCTCTTGAACAAAAAAGACAGATATTTGTCTGTCCTTTCCTTGTACTCTTGCATTGGGAATTGGATTCTTATTACGAGCGTCCTCTCTTTGCTGTAGCTACTGTTGCGTACTGTAATGGTAAATTATGTCCCAAAGTTTTGCAGATTTCGTAGGCAGATCAATCTTGATATTCTATCTTACCTGTGTGTGGAATAATTCAGGGCATCTGGACCATTTTTTTCCATTTGCGGCTGCTGCTTCCACATTGTTCTTCTATCTGCGGCAGAGAGCAGGAAGGAGCTGAGGTGGGAGTAGAGGTGGTGGGAACGATGTGCTAATGTTAGAGAGAGATTAGATTAGAGCTTGAGTGGTATGGTTGATGCTGGTGATGTTATTGGTAGGGCTGATGAGGCAGGGTTGCTAGTCGAAGTGGCACTGATAGGAAAAGAGTCGAAGGATATCAACATTTTTGGATCGACCATGTCGAAATGACATTTTTTTGTTTTGATGGGATGACATTGATCATTGACAGCGGTCAGTGGTGTAACTCATTCGAATCTTTCTTTTAATTGGCATCATTATTTTGTACATTTTCTACTTTAGCTTATGTTTATCAAATTAATACGGAAATCATGATTCTTAGGCCCTATTCTCCTCGTCTTATCTTTACTTATTTTCAGCTTTAGTTCAGTCAAAAATAAGTTCAGATCAGCAAAAATAGTTCAATTCAAAAAAAAAAAAAATCTATATGTGCACATTTTTTAATGAGAAATTATGGTATAAAAACAGTAGAATATAATTTTAAAATATCTAGGTAGCATTTTCGAAAGAATATGTATTGTATGAAATATGTAAAAAAAATATTTACATATGATTTTAATATTTTTGATGGAAAATTGGAATATATTATTTTGTATGAATAAATATATGTTAATATAGATATATGATAATATTAATACTGGAAACTATATGATACTAAAAAGAAGATTATAAAATATTGTGCTTCCTTTGTCCATAACGATTCATTAAGATTTGAGGGAAAAAAAGCAATTTAATATATTTAGAGATTAATAATCATTTATTTTCACCTAAATACAATTCAATTATATCTAATATTGCCCTATAATTTTTAATTAGTATAAAACAATTCAGCAAAAATAAGTTTAGTTCAGCAAAATAGTTCATCAGATCAGCAAAAATAAGTTCAGTTCACAAATAATTTGAACTCCTCTCCTACTAACATTCATTTCCCCTGCTAGTTCAAGTTCAAACCGTAACGCAAAAATGGGGTAAAGATAGCAAGTACTGTATGTATAAGAAGTTATGACTGTGTTTAGAAGAGCATATGCAAATGCTATAAGAAGCCGCGTTCTGGCAAGAAAAGAGCAGTACAGCGCGACAATGCAATAATAATAAGTAGTGCATGTACATCAACATGTACACCCAGAATGGCTTCAGATAGAGAAGGGCTGAATAATCAGACATACCACTTTGATGTCTTCAAGTCGTTATCCAGGTGAAGGCAAGCTTGAGCGTGTAGCTCCAGGATCAAGCTATCTTCATCGGTGTAATCAATCATTTGTATCAAGGCTGGTGGCATCCCCTGGAATTAGGCCTAACTTATCTATTTTACTGATGACATTTTTCGAAATAGAGACACTGGCCTTGATATGGGCATTTTCATCATGGAGGACGTGTGCCATTAGCCCTTGTTACCAGACTATCACTCTTTTGAGTTGCCCCTGTTTCATCTTATTCTCTGTCTTTCGACGAGAAAGGTATCCTGCCTTGTGAGTTCTGCCATGAGGGCTAAGTATAACCAACCAACCAACCGCCCATAATATTGTATACCCATCAAACTGAGTCACATTATTAATTCTCAATAAGAGAAACACTGTTCTATGAAATAATCAAAGGCCATGATAAGATTAACGGTAGGATTGTGTTGTTGAGCAGATGATAACAGCTCTTAGGTGTTTATATATATTAAGTTCCTTATGTTCTGTCCTCCATTTGAATTATGCTATACTGTTACTACTTACTATGTAAGTTGAATAATGATGAGGCACATGTTTTACTATTCAACTTGGATAACAGTTATATATAATTTCAAGGATTTGAATTTCTTACTGTTGAGAATAAATTATTTACAGCAAACTTCATAAATCTGATCCCCAGGAATTTATTTAAAGAAAACACTCATTATGAATAAAGCATAGCTCTCAAATGTACGTTTTAATCTTGTCAAAAATCATTTTATATGGTGGGTATAATCACCTTTATTCATATAAATTAAGTAATATAGAAAATACAACTCCTTTTTTGAAACTTACTTATGTATGCAATAAACAGATTGTTTTTTCTATACCTATACATAATTGAATTTGTATCTTAACTTGTATATCCGATTGAGGTATTTATATAACTTTGTATAATTTCTTGCAAAATTTTGTATACT
>PYUH01000221.1:2413085-2435665 GCA_016808085.1 Suaeda aralocaspica
TAGTCTGGTACAAGGAGTACCTTTAGGATGACTAATAGTTTATCTTGCCTTCTTGGTTTAGTACAAGTTTGGAGGTTGATAGCATTTGATGTTGCTTTTTGGAGGCTGACTGTATGGGTTTAGGGATGATAATAATTGTGAAGAGTGAGTGTTGTCTCTGCTAAATACAAGGGCAGAGTATTTGTATCAGACTCTTTTTTCTTAAGGAAATAAATAAGAGTCGGTAACTTTACCCATCACAGAGTTTGCTCCTTGCTCAGCACATCTATGTATGGCCCCCTACTGTTAATTTTAGGTTTTGATATTTGTTGTTGTCAGAACTTCTGTTTCAGCTCTGATTCCCCTCAATACTGGGAGTCTGAGACGATAAGCCAAAGTTACACCTTACTTTACAAAATTATATGTTTTCTGGTGATTATTTAAATTTTCTGTAATTGAAATAAGAACTTAGATAATGCTGCTGATAGTGCTCTGCAGTGTATCGATTGTCAATTTTTGGTTTTACAAACAATCTCTGCAAAATAACCGCTTGAAGGACTATAGTATATATCAGGTGTCGATGGCGAATAATCCCACTCCATGGGACGGTCAGGTAGATCTTGTGTCATCCGATGATGAAGCAGTTGATATGGAGGCAGATGGTGGTGCCACTGACCAAAAGCAGACCACTGATGTTCTTGTTAATCAGCCTCCTTTTGAAGGACCTTCTGAAGGTAAGCGATTACTTTTCAACATTAATATCATGATGGATGAAAGTATGAAACACTTCTTGGCTCCTGTGTAAGCCTTAATGTTGGAATTCTTCTGCTTAATAGTGGCCTTTATATTGTATTGTACCTCTTGGGCCTATTGGTAAATAATAATCATCATCTCTGTGGTGCTGCTCACCATTAATTGAAGTTAGAAGCTAAGTGGTAGAGAATTTCATAAAGTAGTTAACTAAGACATAAAAGTACAGCCCGAGTAAAACAGTTCTTTACACACTTGTCCATCTCTCTGCTTAGATGTTCTTTTAGATTCCAGACTTTCTGTGACTAATCCAATGTTTGCTCTGTTCTGGGAGTGAATGGGATGGGGAGGCACTACCCTGAACTGTATGCAACTACACCAATAACGAAAGAAACAGAGGTTATAGTTTTGATCGTTGTTTTTTCCCCTTCCAAGCCAAATGCTAGATCTGAACTAAATTCTAAAGGTACTAAGGTAGAAGAAGTGAGGAGGAGATGTGTGAACAGAGAGGGAGACATGGAATGGAGAAGTTATGAAAATTGTTTGAGGAGACTGACAGAAGGAGATTGTTGGTCAAGAGAAAGAAAATTATTACAGGTACAAATTTACTTTGTTTTGTTAGTTTTCAAGCGTTTGAGCTGTTGAGGGTTTAGCATATAATGCAATTACATAGCTGACAATGTTTGCGAAATTTTCAATCCATCAATTTTGCAGGCATGCCCGGCAGATTTGCTTTTTATGTGTCTATTTTCTTTGCACATTTTGAATTATGGTCTGGTCTATTTTCTAATCTTGATTCTTGACCCTTTTCACAGCAGCTGATAGCTAAAGTGTCTTTCATACGGTGTAGGTAGCTTGATCAGAAGGGCCAAAATGTATCAGGAGTACATGAAGGCGGTTCCTATTCCAAACACACGTGGATCAATCATTCCCTGTAATTCATGGATGGGACTAGCCAAATCAATTAAGGAGCTATACTGTCAGCCCCTGCACTACCTCACTAACATCCTCTTGAAGCAGTGGGATCAAGCAAGATTTGAAACCGGTGAGGAGTTTCATCCCTTGGATACCGTCATTCATCCTCTTAAAGCAGAAGTCACAATCTGGTTTATTGAGGAAGTTCATCGTCAGACAGCTTCATACCATCAATTGTCTAAATTATGGCGGGCTGATCCAATGTACTATGCATTTATAGATCCAATCTTCCCGAAATTACGAGTGTATGAGTCATTTTCTATGTAACCTATGTTATGTTGGTTCTAGGTACTGCTGCTTCGTTGCTTGGGTGCATCTTGCATTCATGCATGATGTAAACTTTGTTATGATGGAATTCAAGTATAGACTTTTGTGAAGATGTGAATGTTCAATATGAGTTTTGAATGACTCCCCGTTGTTTTATTGTATTTCTTGCTGTTCATCATATCTGAAGTTCTTCCTATGGAACTGTGAATTGCTTTGATGGTATACTCTAAATGATACTGTTGATTACTTGTTTGGATGATAATGCTCATGTTTGTGATGTTAAGTAGAGCTCGATTAATAGGAAAACAACAAAAGGTTTGGCACTTTGGCATGTTCGATGCTGTAATGATACAATGTAGCATGCTGCATGCATTTTGTGGGCTGTAAGTTAGCCTTTTGATATGTAAAGTCAGCATGATTGTGGGGAAACTGATCATATATCAGATTATCAGTAGATATTGTTAACTGATATAAGATGAGCTTGAGTTTAGGATTGTTCAACTATATTATAATTTGAGAACTCTTGTTTTTATCCTACACGTATTATACTCCTCCTAATCTTTGTACACTTCTTCTATATGCATCCTAATTTCGTGCACAAAACTACAATGCATGTAATTATGGAGTATGGAAGTTACCAAGCTAAGCATAACTAATAAGTAGTATAAAGAAGAGCACATTCCAACTAAACGATGAAGGTTCAATTCCAATAGGGGCACTTTGATGGTAAGAAATTTACTTACACTTGCTTGTACTCCTAGTATGTCTACCCTGCTTTAACGAATTTGTTATATATCATACTTAATGCACAAAATTAGGAAAAATAAATTTTCGATGTTAGCCGAAAATCAAGAATAAAACAAAAATTTGAAGGGTGTAATAACAAATGTTACCAAAGAAAGATGATATCTAAGAAATCACTGTAATATATATAAATAGTAATTCACATGGCATTTTCGTAAATAAGTAGAAAACTTTATTACTATGCTACCCCTTGCAATTCATATAAAAAGACGATCTTACCTTTAAACTATTAATATATTACTTTAAAATGCCATTATGATATACAATTTTACATATCGCTGTGATTTAGTAATTATCCTAAATAATTCAATAACCCCACCTCACAATTCACAAAAGCGGAAAACCACACAAACTTGCACACTTAACTAATTAAAAATAACTTTGGCATATACTTCTCTTTGATTCGCACTCTTGTTTCTCAAACCTTCATTAAAACTCAATACACTTTGTATTTCACTTCCTCCACACAAATTCAAACATGTCACTTCTTTATTTTTTGTCTTCGCAATTTACACCCTTCAATCTTTCACTTTCACCCCACTTGATTTGACTCACATAACTAACAACAAAAAGAGTTCGTTTCTCGAAATTCGAGTTTATTTTTTTATTTTTTTTCTGAGGTTTAACAGTTAGTTTCAGAGCAGTAATAATGTCGTCAATGGCGGCTGTTTTCTCTCACTACCCTTCTTTGGGCCCACCTTTGTGCAATCCTCGTTTTATGAAGCTTTCAAGCTGCTTTAATGGCGGCCATCGTTGTTTTCCTCGCAGAAGGGCGTTTCTTTCTGCTATTCTTTTTCCTAATTCATCGTCTAAGTTCTGGTATTTATTAATATATCTTATATAAGTTATCATAATATATGTTGAGTTGTTTAGTTGATATTCAATTAATTTGAGTTTTGATAGAAGTGATGGTCAAATTAGAAGATATTACTAGCACTTAACTTGTAATTTTATGTGATTGATGAATTGCATTTAACTTTTGAGTTTTGCTTACAATATAAAGTAGAATAATTGCAAAATTGATAAATTTGATATGATGTTTGAAATGTAATTTGCTTATTGATTGAAATTATGTGTGTTTTGTATATTGTTTTCTTTAAAAGTGTATGTATGTCTTCTACTAGTAGTACTTTTGAACCAGTTGTATGATGTACTTTTGACCTTTTAGCTTTGTAATGTAATATTAGAACCAAGTATATGATTGCTCAATTATAAGAGAAAATGGGTGTATTTTGCCATTTGACATGCATTAACCAATGCTTATTTTACCAAACATGGTTTCGAAGGGCTAATCAACCTAGGGAGCTTGTCAATGACCAATAGCTTAGTAGCTAATAAGTGACTGTCTTATCAAAGTTGTATCCTTTTATGCATATGTCAAACTTGATACTAATAACATGTGCCGACTAGTGCACGCAAGGTTTAGTTTGTGCATTGATGTAACATTTGTTGTTGGGATGTGGTCCTAACCATGATTATATGTCAATGAGTGTATGAGAATGGGGTAGTCAAAGTCCATTACCTGACTTTTGTGGATAAACCCCCCCAAAACAAGAAGGTTTAGGCTTGTTATACTTTACTCGGTGGCATAAGAGTGACTTACTCTTGTATACATGGGATTTTGGGATACTGAAGTCATATGGGCTTAAGTATGTACCCTAGTGCAAGAGGTTGAAAATTATGATTGTTGATTGATAGATATCGTGGTCACCACGTCTTCTTACTGACTTTTAGAAAGATTAAGAATTGTGAATAAGTTTTTTTTTTTGATGGAATTGTGTTGTTTATGCTGGCATGGTAAGCAGGGCATCCACTTGTTTTGGCATTTCTCAGTCTTAGTAGCAAATAGTAGCAAATTTGTGTGATGCGCTTATAGTATTTCAATTCTTTATATCGATGCTACTTATCTTTTGTTTCTTTTGGGTGTTGCATGATTTCATTTTTCTTGGTGTAATCTTTATCTGCTCAAAAATCACATCCTCCATGTATTGTATTTGTAACTTCAGTCGTTATGTTTGACACCAACAGTATCAGAAGCTTTCAGCCAGGGGATGCTGAGGGTGATAATGGTGCAAGTATTAATGATTCCGTGGATGAAGGTGTAAAGGTGAATGAGGAGTTATTCAAAAGATCGCAAGACAGTGGGAAAGGTAGTTCATTACTGGCTAAATTGGCAATTGGTCTTGGACTGGCTGTTACTGTCACTGTCTTGTCTATCAGCCTGAAGAAGCAAAATTTGGGATCTTCTCTTGGAATTGAAATTCAACGTTTAGCTGATGTTTCATCCTCTTCGAGCCTTGTCACATCATCTGTTGGTTTCACTTTTAAAGCATTTGGTTACAGAATAGTACTTCCACAATATGCTCCAGGGTAATAATTATAAACTGCTTATTGACCCCTGCAACATATGGTCATCAGGCATCAGCAATTTTACTCAAAGCAAATTTTCTATACCTCTTTTTGCATTGTTATGCTGTCCAAATTGCTTTTGCTGTAGTGTAGATTTAATGGTATATTGTTTTTAAATGGTCTCTGTGAAACTGTTCTCTATCTTTAATGTGGATGATGTAAATTCTATGGGATTGCATCAACAGGTGGGTCTACTTTTGGTTGCTCATGGCTGCTGGATGTGGACTTTTCATTAGTGAAGAAGCTTTAAATATATGGGTCTGTCCTTTATGCTGGTACTTCTGTTTCACAAACTCCAATGTTTGTTTTGTGTCTCATTTTCAATTTTTTGCTATATATTTGTTAACTGAATCTGGAAGGTGAATTGCCACAATGGATATAGGTTGGTATAACACTGGCTCGGAAGTTATGTCTGGATGGTACATGGCAATCTTTTTCTGCATCGTTCTCCAATAATGCATCGTACATAATATCTACAGTTCTATGGGTATACTGGTAAGTCGCTGTTTTATGTATTTTCAAATTTGCTAGGTAGATTGCTGCTTTTTTGCTGGAGTCCATGTTACCGCATATTTCCATAACTCTCTAGTTCTTGGTGAACTTAACAAAATCGTTTGACCTTTAGTGGAGTTTGTATCAGCGATATGGTACCATTTTACCTTGGGAAGCTTTTCAGGCAGAGTGGAGCTTCTGATGATTTGTGTTCAAAGGTTTGCTATGCGCTCTTACTTCAAATGCAGATTATTTCTATTTTAAAAGATATGCATCTGGATTTATTCAAAAGACCAATTTCTTTAAACTCTTAAACTTTCCTGGCATTCCTTTCCTGCTCATAGATTTCCTTCCTGTGAATGTAGTTAGGGGTTGGCAAAGAGAAGGCGATGAACCTTACACGCGCTATTCAAAGATATGGCAATCTCAGTGGTTTTGGTAATAATTTTGGACTTGCTTAAACATATGCAAGTATTTTGGTTTATTTTATAATATTTCCTGTATGTCTTAGAGCATTTGATTATATGTATAAATAGAAGTAAGGGAAAGAATTCACAAAATTTGAATTTGCTTAGTAAACCTGCATAAGTGCAGGTCATTGAGTTAAATTTAGCACAAAATGCCTTAACACCTTGGCTGGTATTTTTTCTTGTCTTGCTAAGAACTTGGAGTAAGCTCAGTACTCCTCTATTCCTTTGGAGTTTTGTTTGCCCTGTTAACTGATATATGCATTGTGGGTTAACTCAGTGTAAAGCTTTTGTGCAATTGAAAATTTTGTTGTTAAAAATTGCTACACAGCTTGCTTTAGGTGAATAAGATATTCGGGGCACCAGAGTTTCTAGTCTGTATCAATGCCATTGCCTCTTTGCAATTGCACGGGTAGATTTCATGAGCCTCTTTGCAATTGTAGTCTGTAGTGGTAAGGCTGTGTAGGGTGTCCATCTAACTTCATTCTCTAGTTTTGAGAGAGGCTTTGAAAGCAATGGTGTGATACATGAATGGGGACTAGAACCAAGGGTGTCTTCTCATCACCTAACTTGAACTTGTAGTCGTGAATTGAACTTAGGTACTCAAAGTTGAAAGCTGGAACGGCTTGGTCCTTATATTGATTTTTAGTTCCTATTTTCCGTGGAAGGAAACAATCCAAAGCTCTCAATAGGAGAGCACCCATGCTTTATTTCCATACTTGATTCATCCATGTATTCAACACTTTTGTATTTTGAAGAAGCAGCTCAAGCAATGCTGTTAAACAGTTTTTTATTCTGTATGCTTGTCCTGCGTCCGTTTGCAGCTGAAATGTGAATTTTCTTGTATAGCCATCCACCATTCTTGTTGCTCGCTTGTTTAGCTCTTGTACTGCTTCAGTGATTTTTAATTTATTAAATACTGCTATTCCTAAACAGTTGAACGATTTTCACTTGGCGTCAGAAATCCAACAGCATTCCTTGCAGGAGCCATGGTTAGTATCCCAACTCCTTTATTTAAGTGTAATGCGTTTCCATAATTGCAGGAGTTTGATTTTACTCTCTCTCTCTCTCTCACTCTCACATGCACAAACATACACACACAAACCAGAAACAGAAATGTAGTAGTCTTGTTAAATTTAGCCATTGAGGCATAGTGGCCGTCAAATCACAGTTTTCAGTAGGCTATGGCAAAGGTTGATTCTGCATGTCTCTGTACTGCTGTACACCCAGCATCTCTCACTAACCTGCCAACTATCAAATCTATTGCTTACAGGATGGTTATTCTCATTGTTCCATATATCCCACAATATCAACTTGGTCTATCTCAGTAACTCGTTGAGCTTAAATACCTTTGTGCTTTTGTTTTATCATGTAATACAGGGTATTTCTCCCGAGTGTTTCTTCGCTGGTGTTTGTTGTGGTGGTTTAATCACCCTATCCTTTCAGGTTAGCACAATTGTCAATTTCTACTCTTCATTTATCATTTGTCTTCCAAATAAACAACAATGCAACTTGTAAACATAGACTTCCCATGCAACTTTCTTCTTGAACAAAAAAAGACAGATAATTTGTCTGTCCTTTCCTGTGTACTCTTGCAGTTGGGAATTGGATTCTTATTACGAGAGCGTCCTCTCTTTGCTGTAGCTACTGTTGCTACTGTAATGGTAAATTATGTCCCAAAGTTTGCAGATTTCGTAGGCAGATCAATCTTGATATTCTATCTTACCCTGTGTGTGGAATAATTCAGGGCATCTGGACCATTTTTCCATTTGTGGCTGCTGCTTCAACAGCATTGTTCTTCTATCTGCGGCAGAGAGCAGGAAGGAGCTAGAGGTGGGAGTAGAGGTGGTGGGAACGATGGTGCTAATGTTAGAGAGAGATTAGATTAGAGCTTGAGGTGGTATGGTTGATGCTGGTGATGTTATTGGTAGGGCTGATGAAGGCAGGGTTGCTAGTCGAAGTGGCACTGATAGGAAAAGAGTCGGAAGGATATCAACAGGTTATGGATCGACCAGTCGAAATGACATTTTTTTGTTTATGATGGGATGACATTGATCATTGACAGCGGTCAGTGGTGTAACTCATTCGAATCTTTCTTTTAATTTGCATCATTATTTTGTACATTTTCTACTTTAGCTTATGTTTATCAAAATTAATACGGAAAATCATGATTCTTAGGCCCTATTCTCCTCGTCTTATCTTTACTTATTTTCAGCTTTAGTTCAGCAAAAATAAGTTCAGATCAGCAAAAATAAGTTCAATTCTAAAAAAAAAAAAAAAATTTATATGTGTACATTTTTTAAATGAGAAATTATGGTATAAAAACAGTAGAATATAATTTTAAAAATATCTAGGTAGCATTTTCGAAGAGAATATGTATTGTATGGAAATAATATGTAAAAAAAATATTTACATATGATTTTATATTTTTGATGGAAAATTGGAAATATATTATTTTGTATGAAAATAAATATATGTTAATATAGATATATGATAATATTATAATACATGGAAACTATATGATACTAAAAAGAAGATGATAAAATATTGTGCATTCCTTTGTCCATAAGATTCATGAAATTTGAGGGAAAAAAATCAGATTAAATATAATTTAGAGATTAATAAATCATTTATCTTCACCTAAATAAAATTCAATTATAGTATATAATTGCCCTATAATTTTTAATTAGTATAAAACAAATTCAGCAAAAATAAGTTTAGTTCAGCAAAAATAAGTTCAGATCAGCAAAAATAAATTCAGTTCAGCAAAAATAATTTGAACTCCTCTCCTACTAACATTTATTTCCCCTGCTAGTTCAAAGTTCAAACCGTAAGCGGCAAAAATGGGGGTAAAGATAGCAAGTACTGTATGTATAAGAAGTTACATGACTGTGTTTAGAAGAGCATATGCAAATGCTATAAGAAGCCGCGTTTCTGCAAGAAAAAGAGCAAGTACAGCGACAAATGCAATAATAATAAGTAGTGCATGTACATCAACATGTACACCAGGAATGGCTTCAGATAGAGAAGGGCTGAATAATCAGACATACCACTTTGATGTCTTCAGAGTCGTTAATCCAGGGTAGGCAAGCTTGAGCGTGTGAGCTCCCTTGAGGATCAAGCTATCTTCATCGGGTGTAATCAATCATTCTGTATCAAGGCTGGTGCATCCCCTGGAATTAGGCCTAACTCTATCTATTTTACTGATGACATTTTTCGAAATAGAGACACTGGCCTTGATATGGGCATTTTCATCATGGAGGACGGTGCCATTAGCCCTTGTTACCAGACATATCACTCTTTTGAGTTGCCCCTGTTTCATCTATTCTCTTGTCTTTCGACGAGAAAGGTATCCTGCCTTGTGAGTTCTGCCATGAGGGCTAAGTATAACCAACCAACCAACCGCCCATAATATTGTATACTCCATCAAACTGAGTCACATTATTAATTCTCAATAAGAGAAACACTGTTCTATGAAATAATCAAAGGCCATGATAAGATTAAGCGGTAAGGATTTGTTGTTAGAGCAGATGATAACAGCTCTTAGGGTGTTTATATATTTAAGTTCCTTATGTTACTGTCCTCATTTGAATTATGCTATACTTGTTACTACTTACTATGTAAGTTGAATAAATGATGAGCACATGTTTATACTATTCAACTTGGATAAACAGTTATATATAAAGTTCAAGGATTTGAATTTCTTATCTGTTTAGAGAATAAATTAATTTACAGCAAACTTCATAAATCTGATCCCCAGGAATTTATTAAATGAAAACACTCATTATGAAATAAGCATAGCTCTTCAAATGTAGTCTTAATCTTGTCAAAAATCATTTTATGGTGGGTATAAATCACCTTTTATTCATAAATTAAGTAATATAGAGAAAATACAAACTCCTTTTTTGAAACTTAACTTATGTATGCAATAAACAGATTGTTCTTTCTATAACTATACATAATTGAATTTGTATCTATAACTTGTATATCCCGATTTGAGGTATTTATATAACTTTGTATAATTTCTTGCAAAATTTTGTATAAATATGGATCTCAGAAAAAAGCTCAAGAGAAGAACCATAACTTGCAGTCCTGCATCACATAGCTCAACTTTTTTAAGTTGCTTGTCCGTTTGAAGCGAGATGTGCTAACTGAAGGCTATAGGCTTCTTTAAGCTCCTGAAGCATTTCACCTGTGGTAGGCCTAACTGATGCATCTCTCTCAACACATCTTGAAGCAATAGTTGCCGCTTTCCTCATGCTCTCCATGTCATAATCTCGCTGCAAATTATCATCCACTATCTCAAACATTCCAGCTTGCAGAAATGGCTTGGCCTGCACAGAACAATCAAGTACAAGGTTGATGTTATCATACACAAACTCGGAAAGCAAAATCCATGAGAATGACAAGAGCTGTAAAAGTACATGGAATAACAAAGTCCTTAATCATAAAGGGCACAACAGTAGGTGTATATACCCATAAAACCAAATTGAAGGTGTCTGGAGTTCCGGAGCGACGAGTATATGGTTCACGACCGCAAATGAGCTCCAAAAGCACAACTCCAAAGCTATAGATATCACTTTTTTCAGTTAACTGTAAGGTAGAGTAGTATCTGTGCAAAGAACACAAGGTCAGATTAGGAAAGACTTGATAAAAAAAATCAATTTTCTCTGAATGCCCAAATTTCAATCTTACTCAGGGTCAAGATATCCTGCAGTGCCCTTTACAGTGGTAGTTACATGGGTTGCATCAGTTTTTGTTACTTGCTTAGACAGGCCAAAGTCAGCAACTTTGGCATTCATCTGTGCATCGAGTAGTATGTTACTACACTTGATATCACGATGTATGATTCTTGGTTCGCTCCCATTGTGCAGATAGTGCAAGCCTACAGAATTGTAGTCCGAGAGTTTTCATGCGCTCTTTGTTACAGTACATACCACATCACTCCATTAGCTAAACTGATCGAGAAGAATTTAAATATACCTTTTGCGGCATCAATAGCTATTTTAAGCCTCCGAACCCAGTTTAGTGTAAATTTCTTACTGTTTGAACCTGAAAATTAACAGTTGAGAGGCTTGGTAATTCAAATTTACAAAAGAAGTAAGTGCAGAGTACTGCTAGTCTTTCTGATAATGCTACCATACCATAGAGGCTGTCAGCCAGTGATCCACCGGGTAAATATTCATAAACCAGTATCTGTTGTTTTGATTCATGACAGAACCCTTCCAAAGATACTAAATTCTGATGTCTAATTTGTGAGAGTAGACGAACCTAAAAACAAATCCCAATGTCATAAGTAATTCTCAGTAATTAGCATATGATGCTTGGGTTAATAATTGATTGAACCTTAATCACAATTAACATGTATGGACTTCAGAATTAAGATAGAACAAATTTAAAATCGTACCTCATTAACAAAGCAATCAGCCCCAAGTTGAGTATTACCATATCGAACTTTCACAGCAACCATCTTTCCATCAGAAAGCTTCCCAAGGTAAACAGTCCCAAAACTCCCACGCCCAATAGCGTCCTTGAAGTTATTTGTTGCTTTTTTTATTTCTTTGTAAGAAAAAACTCTTGCTGCATTCCAGTTTCTGATGTCCGCTTCTGATCCTATTTTTTGCATTAAAGTACAATTTTAGAAGGAAGACGTGAAGGGGTTTCACATACTAACAACAGAATTTTAGAACTAAACACAGGAGCTCATAAACAAGTTCTACATACTTGCTACATCACTGAGCATTGACGTATTCTTTTTCAGATACAAGAACACCAACAAACCAATCAAAACTATCACAAATATGCTTCCAAATATCGCAGAAAGTATGATGACTATATGCATGTGACCTCTGTGCTTCCTTTCAGGGACCACAGTAAATTGAGGTGCCTCAATTGGAGCATTTCCTGAATCGTTACATGCAGATGTGGAGAAAGACAGGCACAAATTTCCCGATGTCCTGCAGCAAAATTACAACCAAGTTTAGTGTATGATTTTGACAAGATGATAAATTAGAGAATTAAATCGTAAGAACCTACTTAACAACCAGACTCTCTTTCTTTAAAGAATGGGGAAGAGCTCCTTGCAACTTATTGTTTTCCAGATTCCTGAAATATAGTTCTTGTTATCTAGAGTTTGCAAACATGTGAAGATGAAAGTCTAGGGACGGGCAATTGCACTATTGTCTTAATTTCTTACAGTAGTTGAAGTTTCTTTAGGCCTCCCAGATAGCCAGGAACACTCCCTTGTAAGCTGTTGTTTTTCAAATCCCTTCAAAAAATTAAACATTAACAAGTTAAGATAATTACAGTGCATTGAAGTAACAGGTTAGATTTCTGCACTTTTTAAGGCTAACACATGACTCACAAAAGTTGAAGATTTGACAAGCTCTCCAGATCAGTCCCAAAGGAAGTAAGCTTATTGAAACTCAGATACCTACAAATAGTAGTTAATAAAATTAGGATTTTATCTTCCACGCGGAAAATTAAGCAATTTCAATCAATTGTCGATCTTACAGGAGCTTACAATTGCTCGATATGTAGCAGACCATTCAGGTTCTGTATCTTTCCTGCTAATGAGGTGTTATGCAAGTCCCTAGAGCACTCAACAATCAAATTTTCATCAGTACAAGAGATAAAGGGTAAAGGCTAAATAGCAATATGCTTGTACCTTGGCTTTGAAGAACTTACAGTATTCTAAGATCCAGTAAATCACCAAAGGCAGGGCTGATTGACCTCAAATTTATACCAGAAAGTTCGCTGCACAAAATGCCAACAATCAGCCAAAAATTTACAGAAGCAATTTTATTTTATGATTTTACTAGTGGCGTCACATACATAGATGTAACAAGATTTTCATTGCATGCTATATGATTCCATGGTCTTGGAAAGCATGGATCATCCTCCCATCCTAAATCTAGACCTGTGTATTGCTGAATGACCTCAAGAGCCGAAACTACAAAATCAAAATAAAAACAAATCATCATAAAAAGTAAACAAATTATGCTCTGAAGTAAATGTATGACAAATAATACCTGTGGTTGAACAAGTTTCCGGAGGTATATCAACAGTTTGAAACACCTCAATAGCATTGACAAGAGGGTAGAAGCTGATGTTTTGAAGGGTAATATTCAAATCCTTAACTTGCTCCATTGTGAAATAGAAAACACTCGAATTTCTGCTTATCACAGTAAAATTTGATTGAATAATTCCTCCATTAGCCAATATGTCAAAATTGGAGGAAACTGGTACAATCCCAGCGAAGTAAAGAATCACATTGTAGTTTGCAAGCTCATGTAGTTGCAGGTTATAAGTCAACAAGTTTTTTCTCTCCAGCAGTCTCGCGGTTTGCATAACAATAATAGGTGGCATTTCAATTATTGAAGAAGCATTGAGGCCAAATTTGGTGTAAAAAGCAGGTGACAAATGAGAAGGGGAGAAATACTCATCAGCATCCCATACACGATCATATTGATCTAAGGGGTACCTGTTCATGTTTGAATTAATAATTAAGAGCAGTAGAGCTAGTAACCTTACATATATGATATAATAATAATAATAAGTAAGAACTAAGAACAAATATTACCTAAGAGATCCATTAGTATAACCACAATTTATACGATAGCGCTTCTTCAGAAGAATCTTCTGAGGAATACCCAAACTGCTATTGTAGGCTCCATGAGGAAGTGGCCGAAGTTCAAGTGAAGAAATTACTGGATGTCCACCATTTGGTATGTGATGAAGACAAATTGGTACATGATCCTTATTAACAGGCCATATGAATTCTTCAATCCAAGGATCAGTTTTTGAGAGGTCTATTGTAGCAGCCATAGCTCTACCAAGGGAAAAGGAGAAAGTTGGAGGTTTCATGAGTTTGTCATAGTTTTGGTACACAAAATTGGCTCGAACAAGAACAGAAGATGATGTATTTTGCACAGGAAGCTTATAACAGTTCCGTGCTTTTGCATTAGGGAAGTATCGAATTGGAGAGTTGGATGAAGATGAGCCATTAACACTAATATTGGCAGTGGTTGTTTGACCCACATTGATATAATCCTCATCAGGGACCCATGTTATGTTCAGTGAATCAACATACGTCGTAGTCCCTCCACAAGATAAACTCAGAAACCCTGAACCAATACATCAGTACACAGGTTACAAAAATAACATTGGCTGATTAGGAAATCAGAGAAGAGATAGAACATATTGGTCACTGGCTCAGAAATGTTAGAAGTATTTTGTATCCTAAGCTACTGAAATACAATGGTTGAGCTTCATGTCACAAATTCGATCTGTGACGAAACAAAGATTTTCTATTCTGCTAACAGAACATAAGGAAAAACCTCCTAAACACAATCCATACTCCATACTAACCACTATCAGCAGCATGAAAAGAACTTATATAACTATCATGCAAAGTAAAGAGTCTCAACTGTCAACTTCATTAATCATCCATGCACTAATCTAGTGAATGTGTTCTCTACAAATGACCACATTTCACCTAATATAACTAGTGGTTTCCATTACTATTTTTTTTTTACTAAGGTGATAATTCTCATCAATTGGTTATTGCTAAACTTAAAATAGTCTCATTATTGATTCAAACTACTTGATGAAACTAACTCTCTTTTACTAGTGTCGATATCAACTAGATTAGACCTGAGATCAAATTCCGTCTACATCAATTACCCCTATGGCCCTATGGCTCCTAATTTTTATTAAACTACTAATTTTTCTTAACATAATTTATTGAAGTTGGACTAAACATGAAAACATTGTAAATGTAATGTAACCAACTTGATCACAGAAAATGACATTAAGTTAACATTAAGGGAATTCGATATTACAATCTAAATTAACAAGAAATGAAATTTAAGATATAGAAAGAGAAAGTTACCATCTTGATCACAAAAGGTGACAGTAAAAATGACACTGAGGAAAATGAAAACAACCCATAACTCCAATTGCAGTAACCTCATTATCACTCAATAACCCAACTCTTAGAGTGTAGTGAAACTACAATACAATACAAGAAATAAAACTTATTCAAGAAATAAATGTGATTTGATGGTTTGAAATTGAAGAAATGAAAGTAATTTTGGTGGAAGTTGTTGTAGTGGAATGAAAATGCAATGATGGTAGTAAAAAGAGTTGTTTGTAATTGTGGGGTTGCAGCCATTCATAGAAGCTTAGAGGTGACAATTACATCAATGAATGCTCAAATTTGGGTTTTTAATGATTATGATGATGATTAGTAAAGAATTGATATTTGATATAAGACGTTATAAAAATAGTTGGATTGTTGTTGAAGATTTGAAGTGATTAGTGAGTATAAAAGTTACTAGTCTACTTTTTTTCCACAGTTTTAAAACATAGCATTAGATCATACCGTTTGTCCGTTCGTTCGTATTAACACTTGTGTGAATCGGTCAATCCAACCACGGTGATAAGTATGCATGGAAGCAAGTAGTTTGTAATAAAAATTTACGCGTGTTCATGTTGTGGTATCATTTTTAAACCATTAAAGATCAATTTTAGTATTTATTAAAATTATTTTTTATCTAGTACCATCTTGTTATTGACCGATCCGATCAATATGTATGTTTGACATCAACTTATAACATGAAAGTGTTTCATTATTGATGTCTCAGCCTCTGGAATGCTTTTATTTGTTGACGATAAATATGTAATAAAATGAGTATGTCCAAATTCAAAGCAATTGTCTTCCAATCATGCCATCATTGAATTAATCATCTTAGGCCAACACAAAAATGTATTATTGTTGACTTTGCTTCTAATACATAGGCCATGATTGCTTATCATCCTTGTACAATTTGAAAGGAAGGGTGGTGGTGAATATCATAATGGATGCTATAAGAATTCTACATTTGCAACAACACACAAAATTTGCTATTTTGTGTTGTAATGGGACACATGGCATTTGAAGATTTAGGACTTTTTTTTTTTTTTTTGCTGTCAATAATCCACATGCTATTAGTCATATAAAGCATGACGTGAATTAGTAGAGAAAATACAAACTCCTTTTTTAAACTTAACTTATGTTGCATCAATACAGCGTTGTTTTTCTATAACTATACATAATTGATTTGTACTCTATAACTTGTATATCCGATGATGAGGGTTTTTTATATAACTTTGTATAATTTCTTGATTGCAATTTGTTTATAATATGGATCTCAGAAAAAAGCTCAAGAGAAGAACCATAACTGCAGTCCTGCAATCACATAGCTCAACTTTTTTAAGTGCTTGTCCGTTTGAAGCGCGATGGTGTAACTGAAGGCTATAGGCTTCTTTAAGCTCCTGAAGCATTTCACCTGTGGTAGGCCTAACTGCATGCATCTCTCTCAACACATCTTGAAGCAATAGTTGCCGCTTTCCCATGCCCCATGTCATAATCTCGGCTGAAATTATCATTCACTATCTCAAACATTCCAGCTTGCAGAAATGGCTTGGCCGCACAGAACAGACAAGTACAAGGTTGATGGTATCATACACAAAACTCGGAAAGCAAAATCCATGAGAATGACAAGAGCTGTAAAGTACATGGAATAACAAAGTCCTTAATAAAAGGGCAACACAGTGGTGTATATACCATAAAAACAAATTGAAGGTGTCTGGTGTTCGGAGCGACCAGGATTATGGTTCACGACCGCAAATGAGCTCCAAAAGCACAACTTCTAAGATATCACTTTTTTCAGTTAACTGTAAGTGAGTAGTATCTGTGCAAGAAACAAGGTCAGATTAGGAAAGATTGATAAAAAAAATCAATTTTCTTCGAATGCCCATTTCAATCTATCAGGGTCAAGATTCCTGCAGTGCCCTTTACAGTGGTAGTTACAGGTTGCATCAGTTTTGTTACTTGCTTAGACAGGCCAAAGTCAGCAAACTTTGCATTCATCTGTGCATCGAGTGTATGTTACTACACTTGATACCCGATGTATGTGATTCTTGGTTCGCTCCCATTGTGGCAGATAGTGCAAGCCTACAGAATGTAGTCCGAGAGTTTCATGCGCTCTTGGTTACACGGAATAAACCACACTCCACTCCATTAGCTAAACTGATCGAGAGAATTTAAATATACCTTTTGCGGCCTCAATAGCTATTTTAAGCTCCGAACCCAGTTAGTGTAATTTCTTACTGTTGAACCTGAAAATTAACAGTTGAGAGGCTTGGTAATTCAAAATTTATCACAAAAGAAGTAAGTGCAGAGTACTGCTAGTCTTTCTGATAATGCTACCATACCATAGAGGCTGTCAGCCAGTGATCCCCGGGTAAATATTCATAAACCGTATCTGTTGTTTTGATTCATGACAGAACCCTTCAAAGATACTAAATTCTTGATGTCTAATTTGTGAGAGTAGACGAACCTAAAAACAAATCCCAATGTCATAGTATCTCAGTAATTAGCATATGAGTGCTTGGGTTATTTGTTGAACCTTATCACAATTACATGGCTGGACTTCAGAATTAAGATAGAACAATTTAAATCGTACCTCATTAACAAAGCATCAGCCCCAAGTTGAGTATTACCATATCGAACTTTCACAGCAAACCATCTTCCATCAGAAAGCTTCCCAAGGTAAACAGTCCCAAACTCCCACGCCCAATAGCGTCCTTGAAGTTATTTGTTGCTTTTTTATTTCTTGTAAGAAAAAACTCTTCTGCATCCTAGTTTCTGATGTCCGCTTCTGATCCTATTTTTTGCATAAGTACAATTTTAGAAGGAGAGAGGGTTCTAAGGAGGTTTCACATACTAACTAAACCGACATTGTAGTAGAACTCAAACATCACTCGGAGCTCATAAACAAGTCTACATACTTGCTAATCACTGAGCATTGACGTATTCTTTTTCAGATACAGAACACCCAAACACCAATCAAAACTATCACAAAAATGCTTCCAAATATACGCAGAAAGTATGATGACATATGCATGTGACCTCTGGCTTCCTTTCAGGGACCACAGTAATTGAGGTGCCTCAATTGGGCCTTCCTGATCGTTACATGAGATGTGGAGAAAGACAGGCCACAAATTTCCCGATGTCCTGCAGCAAAATTACAAACCAAGTTTAGTGATAGGATTTTGACAAGATGATAAATAAAGAATTAATCGTAAGAACCTACTTAACACACAGACTCTCTTTCTTTAAAGAATGGGAGAAGCTCCTTGCCAACTATATGTTTTCCAGATTCTGAAATATAGTTCTTGTTATCTAGAGTTTGCACAAACATGTGAAGATGAAAGTCTAGGGACGGGCAATTGCACTTGTGTCTTAATTTCTTACAGTAGGAAGTTCTTTAGGCCTCCCAGATAGCCAGGAACACTCCCTTGTAAGCTGTTGTTTTTTCAATCCCTTCAAAAAATTAACAATAACAAGTTAAGATAATTACCGTGCATTGGAAGTAACAGGTTAGATTTCTGCACTTTTTAGGCTAAACATGACTCCACAAAAGTTGAAGATGTGACAAGCTCTCGATCAGTCCCAGAGAAAGTAAGCTTATATGAAACTCAGAACCAAATAGTAGTTAATAAAATTAGGATTTTATCTTCCACGCGGAAAATTAAGCAATTTCAATCAATTGTCGATTTAACGAGGGACTTACAATTGCTCGATATGCTAGGACCATTCAGGTCTGTATCTTTCGCTGCTAAGAAGGTGTTATGCAAGTCCCTAGAGCACTCAACAACAAATTTCATCAGTACAAGAGATAAAGGGTAAAGGCTAAATAGGAATATGCTTGTACCTGGGCTTTGAAGAAATTACAGTATTCTAAGATCCAGTAAATCCAAAGGCAGGGCTGATTGACTCAAATTTATACCAGAAAGTTCGCTGCACAAAATGCCAACAATCAGCAAAAAATTACAGAAGCAATTTTATTTTATGATTTTACTAGTGGCGTCACAATACATAGATGTAACAAGATTTCATTGCATGCTATATGATTCATGGTCTTGGAAAGCATGGATCATCCTCCCATCCTAAATCTTAGACTGTGTATTGCTGAATGACCTCAAGAGCCGAAACTACAAAATCAAAATAAAAAACAATCATCATAAAAAGTAAACAATTATGCTCTGAAGTAAATGTATGACAAATAATAAACTGTGGTGTTGAACAAGTTTCCGGAGGTATATCAACAGTTGTATGAAACACTCATAGCATTGACAAGAGGTAGAAGCTGATGTTTTGAAGGGAATATTCAAATCCTTAACTTGCTCATTGTGAAATAGAAAAACACTCGAATTCTGCTTATCACAGTAAAATTTGATTGAATAATTCCTCCATTAGCCCAATGTCAAAATGGAGGAAACTGGTACAATCCCAGCGAAGTAAAGAATCACATTGTAGTTTGCAAGCTCATGTAGTTGCAGGTTTATAAGTCAACAAGTTTTTTCTCCAGCAGTCTCGCGGTTTGCATAACAAAAAATAGGTGGCATTTCAATATTGAAGAAGCATTGGGCCAAATTTGGTGTAAAAGCAGGTGACAAATGAGAAGGGGAGAAATACTCATCAGCATCCCATACACGATCATATTGATTAAGGGGTACCTGTTCATGTTTGAATTAAATAATTAAGAGCGTAAGAGCTGTAACCTACATATATGATAAATAATATAATAAGTAAGAACTAAGAAACAAATATTCCTAAGAGATCCATTAGTATAACCACAATTTATACGATAGCGGTTCTTCAGAAGATCTTCTGAGGAATACACCAAACTGCTATTGTAGGCTCCATGAGGAAGTGGCCGAAGTTCAAGTGAAGAAATTACTGGATGTCCACCATTGGATGTGATGAAGACAAATTGGTACATGATCCTTATTAAAAGGCCATATGAATTCTTCAATCCAAGGATAGTTTTTGAGAGGGTCTATTGGCAAGCATGCTCTACCAAGGAAAGAGAAAGAGAGAGAGAAGTTGGAGTGAGTTTCATGAGTTGCATAGTTTGGTACACAAAATTGGCTCGAACAAGAACAGAAGATGATGTATTTGCACAGGAGAGTTATAACAGTTCCGTGCTTTGCATTAGGGAAGTATCGAAATGGAGAGTTGGATGAAGATGAGCCATTAACACTAATATTGGCAGTGGTTGTTTGACCACATTGATATAATCCTCATCAGGGACCCATGTTATGTTCAGTGATATCACCTACGTCGTAGTCCCCCACAAGATAAACTCAGAAACCCTGAACCAATACATCAGTACACAGGTTACAAAATAACATTGGCCTGATTAGAAACAGAGAAAGGATAGAACATATTGGTCACTGGCTCAGAAATGTTAGAAGTATTTTGTATCCTACTACTGAAATACAATGGTTGAGCTTCATGTCACAAATTCGATCTGTGACGAAACAAGATTTTCTATTCTGCTAACAGAACATAAGGAAAAACCTCCTAAACACAATCCATACTCCATACACCACTATCAGCAGCATGAAAAGAACATAAACTATCATGCAAAGTAAAGAGTTCAACTGTCAACTTCATTATCATCCAGCTGCTAATCTAGTGAATGTGTTCTCTACAAAATGACCACATTTCACCTAATATAACTAGTGTGTTCCATTACTATTTTTTTTTACTAAGGTGATAATATCATCAATGGTTATTGCTAAACTTAAAATAGTCTCATTATGATTCAAAATACTTGATGAAAAACTAACTCTCTTTTACTAGTGTCGATATCAACTAGATTAGACCTGAGATCAAAATTCCGTCTACATCAATTACCCCTATGGCCCTATGGCTCCTAATTTTTTAAAACTACTAATTTTTCTTAACATAATTATTGAGTTGGACTAAACATGAAAACATGCTAATGTAATGTAACCACACTTGATCACAGAAAATGAATTAAGTTACATTAGGGAATTCGATATTACAATCTAAATTAAACAAGAAATGAAATTTAAGATATGGGAGAAAGTTACCATCTTGATCACAAAAGGTGACAGTCAAAAATGACACTGAGAAAATGAAAAACACCACCAACTCCCAATGACAGTAACCTCATTATCACTCAATAACCCAATCTTGAAGTGTGGGACTACAAATACAATACAAGAAATAAAACTATTCAAGAATAAATGGATTTGATGGTGTTTGAAATGAGAAAGAAATGAAAGTAATTTTGGTGGATCGTTGTTTTGTGGAATGATGAATGCACTGATGGTAGAAAAGAAGTGAGTTTTGTTAATTGTGGGTTGCAGCCCATAGCGAAGCTAGAAGGTGACAATACATCAATGAATGCTCAAATTTGGGTTTTTAATGATTATGATGATGATTAGTGAAAGAATTGATATTTTGATATAAGACGTTATAAAAATTAGTGGATTGTTGTTGAAGATTTGAGAGTGATTAGTGAGTATAAAAGTTAACGACATAATCTATTCCTGGTCGATGCCGGTTTTGAGTAATCAAACGACAACCGAAAGAACACGACCCCGGACTGAAAACGAGTGAGAATCTCGCAAAACTAGACATGGAAAACGTATGTTGAGGTGCTGTATCTATCCGCTCTCCTTCCTACGTGAGGAAGGATCGGAGCAAGGAAGGGCCAACAAAAACAGGGGTGATTAACTCATGGAGCGCTCGCGGCATTTACTCGCGCCTGTGGGACAGGCAACCACCTTCCGGGAAAAGAAAGGAGGAAGATGAGGAGAGCTGAAGTAGCATATAACGTTGCATTGAGCAGGAGTCTAACTAGAAAGATTTATGAGGACAGGGTATACACAAGGGATCTCTTGAGCTTTCCTCGCTTCGCTATCCTAGTCTACTTTTTTCCACAGATTTTAAACATAGCATTAGTCAATACCGTTTGTCCGTTTGCGAGTGTATTAGCAGGTGATGTGACTGGGGTCAATCCACCAACGGTGATACGGATGCATGGAAGCAATAGTAGTTTGTAATAAGAATTTACGCGTGTTCATAGTAATCGGTTCTCATTTTAAACCATTAAAGATCAATTTTAGTTAGTTGTTTAAAATAGTTTATCTAGTGAACAGCTTGTCTTGACCGATCCGAGATCAATATTATTGTTTTGACATCAACTTTTAATGAACATGAAAGTGGTGTGTCATTATTGATGTCCTCAGCCTCTGGAATGCGGTTAGTTTGACGTAAATATGTAATCAAAAGTGAGTATGCCATAATTTCAAGCAATTGTCTTCCAATCATGCCCACCATTGAATAGTAAATCATCTATAGGCCAACACAAAATGTAATTATTGTTTGACTATGCTTCTATACCATAGGCCCTGAATGCATCATCCTGTACAATTTGAAAGGAAGGTGCGGTGGTGAATATCAGAATGGTAGCTTGATAAGATTTCTAACATTTGCAACAACACACAAAATTTTGCCTATTTTTGTGTTTCATAGGGACACAGGAGCAATTGTGAAGGAAATTTAGGACT
>PYUH01000221.1:2455975-2490145 GCA_016808085.1 Suaeda aralocaspica
TTTTTTTTTTTTTTTTTTTTGGATAAGAATGATTCCTGATGTTTGGTTGTGTAGACGAGGAAAAGGGGGGACTTGAAACGACTTCAGGTGGAGTTAGTGTTGATTTATCAGAGTGGCAACAACAACATGCTATCATCATTCTTTCTAAAGTCAAGGTATTATTATTTTTTTTTTTTTTACTTTTATTGTAGTTTAAATTTTTACAAAATTAAAATTTGGGATTTTTATTTATAATTTTTATAAGTATGCAGGATATATTGATGGTTGTTGGGGAATAGGGATTAGTGTGTGTTTGTTTGTTTTGATTTCTAATTAAGAGGAATTGTAAATGAGCATTGTTCAGTGTGTGAGATTCGATTAGTCTAACAAATGGATTTGTTTTATGGGGATGAAACATTGAGGTAGGTTGTTTTATGGGGATAAAACATTGAGGTAGGTTAAATGATTGTATTGGAATTATAGGAATTGACATTATAGATTTATGCTCACCGTAATGTGTAGATCTATTCATGAGGTACGTGGAATGATTGGATTGAAATTGCAGGGTTAAACATTATAGCTTATGATCATTGTCGTATAGAGTTATTATTATATGCTAAACTCAAGTGTGGATTTGGCAGCATAATGCCTAAACGATTAGATAAATCTTTGGAAAATGATGGATTATGAAAAAGTTGATAAATTATGCATTACTTCCATAAAGTTGATTACGCTTAGCTTTTTTTTTTTTTTTGGTATGTGTGTGTGGGGGTAAAAGAGTGACCATTAAGTATGTTACACAACCTTGGTAAAAGGATTTGTCTCCAAACAAATTATCAGTGCCTTAGGATGACTAAGATTCGGCAATTCTCGCATCTTTATGTGACAGGAGGGTTATTTTATTTATTGGGGTGTTCAGGGATGAGAGGTTTTTAGAGGCGGGGAGGGAGTCATATGAAGGTGGATATGTTATTGCAAGGGACCACAAAGGTTTTCTATGATAAGAAGATGCTTACAGGTGGTATTCTGAATGCTTCCTTTAAATAATCAAATGTGAACAAGTTAGGAACAAGCATTGGTAAAGGATAATGAGTTGGGTGCAAGGAAGGTGTGGATGGGTAAATCTACAAAGAGAATATAGACGATAAATAACCACGGAAATTGTCACTCATCAATTCAACGAATATGAGTAACTTCACTTACTCTGCCACATTGTGTAACTACCTTCTTCTCAAGAACTTTTATTTAGAGACCAAAGAGTGTTTGTAATGATTTATTCACTCCCTGTGTTTGTTTGGGTTCCTGAACGATATTCCCTAGCCTTCTTTAAAAGTACCATCCGTTTTGGTGCTATTTTAAATTCAAACAATTTACCTAATGTGTATGTAAAAGATAATAAAACTTTGTAGCTTAAAGAAAATATTAAATAAAGACAGGTTAAAGTAAAACTACTCAGAAAGATTGGAACTTTGTAATATGGTGTTCTACTCAGAAAGATTGGAACTTTGTAATATGGTGTTCTTACATAACTACATACTCATCCCTTTGAGTTTTTGACCAACATGTAATCCTAGTATTCTTAGGAATCAGGATACTGGGTATACCTAAGGGCTAAGGATGTATCTTATCTTTTGGTAGCCATAGGAAAATGTGGGAAAGCTTAACTATGCCTTAAACGAAGCTCTGATCATTTGAATTGGTACAAAGTTTTGCTACCAGGTTATCTTTTAGCTTTTTTAGTGTGTTCAACACGGACCTGCATTGGGTTAAATTATCTGTGTGAGCATACGGTCAAATATCCAAATGTAATGTCTTCAGAGAGTATACTGCTGGTTGTAAGCCTGTCCTGCATCCAACTCCGAACTGGATTATGCTAAATTTGGATGAGGCTTATTGTTTTTTTTTTTCCTAACTCTTGTTCTATGGTTTATTAAATTCTATATTGTGCCAATTTTTTGACAAATGTATGAGTTACCATTGTTTTCATTATTATCCAAGGGTCAATGATGGGTTTTGGGTTGTTAACCAAATGATGAGTTTTGGGTTGCTAACCAATAAAAACAGCAGTTGAATATTTGAATAAAGATCATGAAGTATTGAGAATGAAATGCCCTTCTTATTTTAATTCCCTTTAGAGTAAGTCATTATATAATCTAATAGCTACCGTTGAAAACTCTATATGAAGGACTAGTACAACAAGATGAGTAGTGCCTATCTAGGAAGTTACTTGGTACTTTCTGTATTTTCCTATTATTGATACCCTTTTAGTCTACAATGAAGAATTCCAAAGATAGTTTTCATTGGTGTATCGCTATGTGGAACTATAAGTATGAGATATTTTGAGATGGTTACGTTTTTCTATTTCTTATCAGATGTGGCCAATATTGTTTAAACTATAAATTGAAGGCAAAATTCTACTGCATAACCATTAGGCCTAGGTCGAAACTGCTTTATGGGACCAATTGTTGGGCTTTGAAATATTTTCACCTTCACAAGATGAGCGTGGCAAATATGCATATGCTACGTTAAATTATGGGTAGGCAAGAAAGGATAAAATAAGGAGTGAGGTATTAGGAAGAAGTGCAGGTTTACTTCTATTGAGGATAATTTAAGGGAAAACCGTCTAAGATGGTTAAGACATATAAGACAAAGATTGAGCAACGCATTGGTAAGGAGGCCAGAAGGGTGACAATAAGATGGACGGAGGAGAGGTAGAGGAAGACCTAAGCAAACATAGATGATGGTAGTTGGTGGGGATTTGAAGTTATTGGGCTTTGAAGATAATTTGGCTTTAAATAGGGAAGAGTGGAGAGAGAGAGAAGAATGCTGCAGACGACTTTAGCTATTTTTCATATTGATTCATGGTCTAGACGACTAAACTAAGGCTTTGTTGTTGTTGTTCACCCAATTTTTTTTCCCCTCTATTCTAGTTTTGTGCCCATATCGCATGACTTTCATTGCTCCATTTGTCAATATACTTAATTGTTGATTAAGATACTTGAGGTCTATGTAGCATGGAAACGGATAAAGAATATAAAATAGAAAAGTTTTGGAGACGAGAAAGCGCATATACCGAAAATGGGGAAACGTATGGACTGATAAATAATTTCAAAAACCATGTAAATAAAAAGTATCTTACACAAGCATGTAATTTTATGTGTTATAATAAACAAGAAAATAAATCATATGTTAGGAAAATTTGTTTTTTACCACCTTATATTTCTTAGTTTTTGAAATTTCTACCTTATGAAAAATATATTTTATTTTATTTTACCACCTTATGTTTCAGAAAATCTAACAAATCAACACCTTATCTCACCATATAGCAGAATGTGTTTCATTGCTTCTGTTATGTGATAGACCAAGGGTCAGCCACCTATAGAAGAAGGTTGAAACTCCTCATCCCTTAGTCCAAGGGTCAAATTACCAAAGTGATGCAATGTCACCATTCAAGAGATAGGACAAAACTCTTGATGAAGGTGAAGTCAAAAGTAACAAAGTTTTCACCAACATGGAAGTTGCAATTTTTAACTAGCTTTCTTTAGTTTCCAGTTTTAGCACTAGGATGGAAAATTGTTAGTTATAAATCAAAGAGATGTAGAATGTAAGGGGTATTCAGAAATTAGAGAGAAAATACATTGTTGAGGAGATTAGTAGCCTTAAGCTACCTTTGAGAGACTAATGACCTAAAGTCATTAACTACCTTTGTACCTTGCAATTATCAATCAATTACATCTCAACCTTCCATTTAATTTTAATGTCATTTTACCATCACAAGTCAGAATTTTAAGTTTATTACACGTTAACTTCCTTACCTCACCTTACCTTAGCTAATATTTGTTGTTTCTTTGTTCAAAAAAGGCCATTAAATGGATGTTAACTGGATTTTTTTGGGGCCGAAACCGATTGTGTGGAATCCTATGGTGATCCATAGCATGCGGTAAAAAAAACAGGGCAAAAGTAAGATGGATCTCGGGTAGGGCCCTTAGGAGGCCTAAATTAAATGCGATTCCGGGGTGCCCATATGGTTTAAATATGAATCCACACAAGGCAATTTGGGTGAAAAGGCCTTAAGAGGGACGATAACAGGTTTTTTGAGATATCTATTTTTTCCATGTTCAGAGAAGACCATAAGGGGGATGATAACAGGTTTTTAGGGGCTGAAACCGATCATGGGGAGTCCTGTAATAGTCCGAAGCACGTGTTAAAAAAAGCGGGTGAAATTAAGATGGGTCTCGTAAAAGCCCTTCGGGAGGCCTCAATCGAAGGCTATTAATTATTGTTTTTGAGATACTGGGATCCCGGAAAAAAAGTTGGCAAAAATTTTCTGCGGTGCTCGTATTGTTAAAATATGAACCCACACAAGGCGATTTGGGTGAAAAGGCCTTAAGAGGTACAATTACAGTTTATTTTAGATAGCTTTTTCTTTGTTCGAATAAGGCCATAAGAGTGTTGATGACATGTTTTTAGGGTCCGAAGCCGATTCTGGGAAGTCCTGTGGTGGTCCATAGCATGCGTTAAAAAGTAGGGCAAAATTAAAATGGGTCTCGGGATGGCCTCTCAAGAGGCCTCAAATAAAGGCTATTATCCACTGTTTTTGAGATTCCGGGTCCTAGAAAAAAAGGTTGGCAAAAAGTATTTGGGGTGATCGTATGGTTAAAATATGAACTCAGACAAGGCGATTTTGGGTGAAAAGGCTTTAAGAGGGACAATAAAAGGTTATTAGAGGGTCCCTGAAAGGCTGAAATAGTTGTTTTTCCTTTGTTTGGAAAAGGCCATAAAAGGGATGCTTATAGGTTTTTAGAAGCCAAAACCGATTGTGGGGAGTCCTGCAGTGGTCCATAGCACGCGGTAAGAAAATAAAGCGAAAATAAGATGGGTCCCTAGTAGGCTCCTCGGGAGGCCTAAATGGCATCTCAGAAAATTTTTGTCAATTATTTTTGTGGGACCCTGGAATCAGTGGAGGCCTGGGGTCATTAACAAGAATGATCTCGGGACAATCTCTAGAGGCTGAAAACGAAGGCTATTTACTGTTTTCGGAGGTTTTGGGTTTCAACAGCAACAAAAAAAAAAGGCCGAAAATTCTACATGGCGTCCCCAAAATCAATAGCGCGCCCTCAAAAAGGTCATGAAAAGGTCTTGGGATAACGAAAATGATAAGGGTGCCATTTTTAAGTAATCCTCTAATTAGAAAACATAACTAGTTTATAGAGGCTACAAACGATCGTGGGTCATCCAAGGTTGTTAAAAGTAAATGAAATTTGGGCAGAAAACGAGATGGAGTCCTGAAAGGCTCTCCAAGACCCCAAAACAAAGATTGTAAGTCACGCTTTTCGTGGGGTTCCGAGGACTCGAAAAAATATTGGCTTAAAATTTTACGTGTTCCTCAAATTAAGGGATGCCCCCTATACTTTTGAAATTGAGTAAAAAGCTAACAATATGGTAATGAGAGCAAGAAATACTCGAGATTCGTAAAAAATGTAACTTAGGAACATGAGTTTGGTCATGGGAGGATCATAAAATAGGTGCTCAATAGGACATTAGGAAACACTTGTATGTAAGTCACAAAGTTTTTGAAACGCTTCAATTAACATAACATGGAGTTTCCGTTGATGGGAAACGTTTTTGACTTTAAATTAAGTTTCAGAAATGTTTTCGAAGAGTTTCCTAAGTGTTTCCGAGTTTCCGAAACGTCGAAACTTTAAGTCCTAGAAGTTTCCGTGCTTTATAGCTTGAAGTTTTGGGTGGAATATGCAAGTGTTGAGTGAGGATTTATGCCCATTCAGATTCTCCTACTGCTTTCTACATCTCAGAATGTGAGTTTAATTCAAATCAGCTCCACCTATGAGCGTGTAAAGTGCTAAAAGTGAGATGCTTATACATCTGTTTCTTTCTGGACCTTTCTGTTTGATCTCTGAATCATTGTAATGTGATCCCAAGCTTTAAATCTAGCACTAACAATTTCAGTTTCAGAACCAAGTCTAAACTGGTTGTTAACATTTTCTTTATTCACTCCTTCAAACCTGTGAAATTAAACGCCTGTTGTAGGAACAAAGTGTTCTATTGCTCCTGTTACAACTCTGGTTGCATGCCCATTATCCAAGTCTCACTTATGTTGCTATTTAAAATTTAACTGCGTATTGAACTATTGAAGACTCCTTAACGGCGGTACCCAAGTATTATCTCCTAAGTACCCTCAACTTAAGGTACCTTGAGATTTTAGTATACTCTCAAGATACTCTGTCTAATTGATGATTGCTGTGAACATTAACATTTGTTTAGCATTATGCAACTCTTGTATGAGATACTTGTAGGTTTTTACACGTATCCACACAATTTTACTGCCTTCGTTTTGTGCAAGACCTAAAAGGCTAAGAGCTGCTTTTTTAATGGAATTGTCATTTTATATGAAATCACTTATATAATCAAATCAGGTTGGTTACCTCTCTGTAATCATGTTCAACTCTTAATTCAGTTTTTCCTTTGCAACAGGAATTGTCTCAACTTAGATACACGTTATGTCCTCGCCACATGAAGGAACGCCAATTCTGGAGAATATATTTCAGCCTTGTTAAAAGCTACGTGACAGAGTAAGATGCACATTTCCTGGTAGATTTTTTACCACTAGCTATATTAAGTTGCTATTGTTTGAAGCATGTGCAAAAACTTAGTAGTGCAACCTTAGTGGCTAATTACAAAATTGGCAAGTCTTAATGGAAAATCAATAGGCGACACCATGTTGTAATTTATTGAAGTTTCACTTTGATTTGTGGGAGTTTCCTTATGCTAAACATATCTTTTATATTCAACAACAATGAAAAATATGTAGGGATGTCCTGTTTAATGTAAATTGTACTTTTGTCTAAATTGCTCCCCTTCTAATCATCAGTTATGAGCTACATGCCATACGGCTTGAAAAACTCAGAAAGCTGGCGACAGAGGAGAAAGCCTCAGGTACAAACGGAATTGAACTCGAAATGACAGAGGCAAACCGGACAACTAGCATAGCTCCTCCATGAGAAAGTGCCAAAGCAAGCAGTGTATTTTGTCTACCTGAAGGTACAGCTATAGAAACCCTGTCCTTGTTTATTCAGCAATTTCAGAGGGAAATTTTTTGCTGGAACCAAATGAGCAGCATCAACTACTAATGAATTAATGGTTTGATGAAATGTCTTATCTTGTACCTTTTGACCCCACTGTATAGTGTTTGCCATTTAAAAAAATGGTTCCTTTTTTCCCTTTATTTCTGTTTGTAAGAAAGGCAGGGGAAATGAACAATTGATCCATCTTTAAGAATATGATTCATCTCAAAAGCATTTTTTGATATCTTTCACATATGGGTCTTTTGGGAATTTCTTAGTTCTTGATTATATAGTGTAATTTTGAACGAAAAAAAGATTAGACGACGGAAGATTTTGGCCACCTCTAAGATGGGTTATCATGACCCACGGAATGATAGTGGCAAATATGTTACTGTATTAATGAGAGTGATCTCTTTTCTGCCTGCTTTGTACATGTACAAAAAATGTGTGATTAAGTATCATTGGTGTTCAACAGCAACAATGTGCATTCTCAGACTGGCGGCGTAACCTAACTATCTCCCTTATCAATATTATGGACATGCTCACTCCTATTATAGCTATATGGGAGTGCCGTAATAACATTGTCTTTGATAGAGGCAAACTTGACCCAAAGTTAATCATGGATCGCATTTGCAGTCTCCAAAGGGACTGGATTTCAAGAAGGCCTGCTAATACTCTTGTGCAGCCTACTATCCCTGGACCGAATTTGCAGCAACCATGTCTCACCTGGAGTAAAGGGGCGCAAGTTCACCCTCACGTAGGAGAAGTTCGGACGGATGGAGCATGGAAAAAACTAGGCACGCAAGGCCTTGCGATTGCAAGTATTGGTTGGCATGTTTCAGGACCAACTAACAGTCTACCGATTAAAGGAGTGAAAATAGTCTCAGCTTTCTCACCAATTCAGGCAGAAATGATGGCATTGATGGATGGAGTTAACCAAGGAAGAGCACGTTACACACAATTGATAGTTAAAACAGACTGTGCTATGCTTATCCAAATGCTACATCAACCAAGTCAGGCACCCATAGAGATTAAGCAACTTATCCGAGATTTCGTTCAGATATGTAATTCACTAGTTTTCATAATTTGTATTAAAGTAAGTAGAGAGGAGGTCGCTTGTGCTCATAATCTCGCAGCTTCGGTGAGAAAACAGTACATCCAGGCTACTCGGTCATGTAGGTTTTAAGTTTTGTTTAAGTGTGTTTTCCATTGTCAAAAAAAAAAAAAAAAAAGTATCATTGGTGTTGTAGCATATAACAGGAGATTTGCAGATTGTCATTACATTACATCAAAGATTTGCAGACCTCAGTTTATGCATTACTATTTGGGGAACATATTCATCAGTTGATGTTAGTATGATAGCAATAACTACATCACATTGTGTTTCAAAGCCAAATCTCAGCAGACGGTCACAATTCCTTTTCAATTTAAGGTAATCAATCCAAAAGGTCAGTGCAGCTATCTGAAGTAATATCAGTTCAATAGTACTGTATTAATGTTTAATGCTGGATTGCCTTGGGATCATTCATTATAATTTGCCAATTAAGACATGTACGTCTAAGTAGAGTACATGAAATTTATATCTCTTACTTGCACATAATGGGGACTGTGTGCTTTGTTTTGAGAGTTTGGTAGTAGATGATGTAAGGAATAGAGGGACGCCAGCGCACTCATGAGGCGATGATGGAGGCAGAGGGACTTGTGAGGGTTTTGCATAGGCAATTAGCTATTGTTCGTTTCTAGAACACTATTATATGCATGTAGTAGCACTTGATGACTATCTTATGGCTTAATACAAAGTAAAAACTCAAGGCCTCTTTTCCCACTATGTTTTCGACCATTTTTGTTCCCTGCTCCCATAATGCCCAAAAACGCGCTATTATATACATATAGTATTATGAGAGTGAAGGGTAGCTCAAGTGGTAAAAGCTTCCCTCTCGGTTCCAAGAGATCCTGGGATCGATTCTCATCCCCGCCCTTGTGGCTCCCTAGCACCAAAAATATATATATATATACATATAGTATTATTGCATATAAGCTTTGAGTTCAGGTTTTACAGGATAGTTTTGGGATCCATCTAGTTTTCAGCATTTTCAGCCTAATTTTTCCCATGATATTTGGGTCACACACTCACACTTTGGAGTCGGCCTTATAGGCTCCATGTGCAATATATTAGCTCCCAAAGAGAAGTATGGTGCCACAAAACATGGGTGACTCGGTCACACACTCACACCTAGCTAGACTAGTTCGTTCGCTTTTGGAGTCCTAAACTTTAAAGAAAGCCTAATTTATTTGCATGTTAATGTAAGTTGAAGTTTGATATTAATATAATGAACAAAATTTACGTTAATTACTTGCGCAAAACATTCAAATCTAGGATAACTTGTACAAATTATTGTTTACCTTGATCCTTGAAAATGTTATTTGTCACTTGAAATGGTTATAAATGTGCATTATGTAGCTCAAATAAGTAATCGAACAGTCGAATACTATTCAATAAACATATACCTAATTAACTTCAAGGTTAAGATGGAAATTTATAGAACCTGAATTTAGTAGAATAAATTTAATACTTAAATTTGATTGTGACCGGAGTATATACTAGACTGGATTCGGACTTATTGAAGGATTTAAAATAAAATGAAACTTGTTAAAAGTAATGGAAAAAAATCTCACCAAAGAAACACATTTTTAGTCATCCTTTACAAGGCTACAAGCCTACAAAAATTATCAACATAGGGCCTGTTTACTTCAGCTGAAAACAGCTGAATTGAACTGATTTTAAGTTGAAGTGATCAGGTCATACTCTCTCCCTCTCACCTTTTCCGGTCTCCTCTTATACTCAAACACATGACATAGTCAAGTCATTAAAGCTTGAACCAAATTGATTGAGAATAGGTCAAATATTAGGGCTTAAGACGTATGTATACAGTCTCCAAGTTATGGTCCCCTCCCATTTTTAGTGAGACTATGCAACAAATCAGAAATTGAATGCATGGCGTGGTTTACTGAAAACATGAAAGGAAGAAAGATGTTAACATCAAACACATCCAAAAAACAAAACAAAACAAAACAAAACTCAAATTATATATAGAGGGAAAGTGTTAGTAGAGTACCAATGTACCACTATTCATAACGAGAATGTTTATCGTTCACTGATTTATCCGTTTATATATATTTTTTTTTTCTATGTGCTCGCAAGATACAAGCATACATAAGCGGAAAAAAAAAAAGTTGGCTTGGATAAGGTAACTAGTAAAATGTACAAAGGACTTAAAGGACCCATGTGAAGTATCAAGAGGTCCTAGATCACTATTCTCATCTTAGCACAGGTGAAAACCAAACCTAAAACAAAACCCTACGGCTAATGTACGTGGGTCCCCCAGTGAGCAGAGTATCCCTGAAATAATTGCATCAGCTGAATGAAGGGAGAGCCTTTAAAACCTTGAGCATTCATTTCATTTATTTACTGCTCTTTTGAACCCCACACCAAAATTTAAAAAAAAAAATAAAAAAAAAAAGGCTACTTGCTGTTATCACTCAAAAAGGTTTCTGAATGTTGTAAAAATTAAAATGATAAAATTAGGAATTCAAAAAACTGTCAAATGCTTATAATGTAATGTGTGACATTTTTTAGTTTGTCAGCATATTCAGGAGTAAAAGCCTACAAATATAATGACAAACATAAAGTAAGCATACTCCTGAAACTCAGATTCTAAACTAGTCCAAGAATACATGATGCTACATACATACATATTCACATTATAATTTATAACTGATCTCATAAACCAAGCATAGAATATATATTGTACTACCATAAAATTAAAAATTTAGTCATGGAAGTTATGAATTGAAAGAGGAATCCAAGAAGCTCCTTTTCAAAGTTTTTAATTATTAATGGGTACTCCAGTTTGTAATTTGAGTTCAGGTTTTGGTAGCCATGAAATTTTTTATATGTAGATTCTAGTCTCGGCTACATATACGGCTATATGCTACTGTGCATAGAGAATAATATATCGGATTTTAAAAGGTTTTGATTTCGGACTTCATTCACCCTAAATAACAACTGCGGGGTACTCTGTAATTAATTGTACAATCGGAAATGTCTAGGTTTATGGTTACCAAAAGAGATTTACACATAAAAAAAAAATTCAACTGATTACTATGGTTGTATGTTCTGAGCCATGCATTAGCTTAATTACTTTTCATTTTTTTTAGAGTGTGGATAATTACAGCACTCTCACTTGCTTAGCTTTCACTAAAAAAGAGTTTTTGGGAAAGAGAATGTGAACTTTTTGGAATGCTGAAACCACTGCTTTTCTAATTGAGTTGTAAGATTATGTGAATATTTATATTATGTACATGCATGGATTAGGGAGAGACTTAAATGAGTAATGACATCGTATGATTCATGTTAAGCTAGCATTCCAAAATTGTACTTTAATCAGTAAGAAATGCTGCATGCAAGGTAAAGTGTTTGGAGGGTGCTTATTTTCTGCTTAATTGCCCCATTGGGTAGGTAACTCACTAGAGACGACGTCGAATAAATAATTACAAAGTTATCCGTTGTTTAATTGATCGAATAGATTTCACTAAGTTTAAAGTATTTTCCGAATCAATGCTTACAACAAGCAAGTACATTTTTCTAAATAAGCTCTTTGTAATGCGTATTATTTTTGATAAATTAGAATTAATTAGAGTTCAAATATTTCATAAGAGTAATTGTAATATGTAAGCATGTTTAGGAGGCCGATAATATAGATCAATATATAAAAGATTGTTAAAACACTCTTACATGCACTTTCACCTTTAATTTTTACTAATGAAAAATTTACCAATCCCAATTTTCATCCCTTATGTATACTCATGCAATGGTAATAATTCTTGGGATAACTTAATACTTTAAATCCCACTCCTTATTCCATCCCCTTCTTACACAACTAACTTGGGAGTATAAAACTTACATTTCCAACTTCCTATCCCAAGCTCCAATATCCACTAGTAAACAAACAATTCAGTTAACCTTTATTTTGTTGTTTAAAGTAATACAATAAATATTAAGGTAAAACTATTATTTTTAAAGAATTTTGTTTGCATTATGTAATACTTGAATACAAAAAGGTGTAGCTAGCAATCAACCTAACATGTTTGGGCACTTGCAAGACTTTAATTTGCTTAATTGTTGCTAGAAGGTGATAGCATTATAAGATATATATATACACACACACAACAATGTTATGGATTTGTTCACCACAAACAATACTTCTTTGTATTTCATTCAACATAGCAAGAGTAAGACAATTTTATATCAATTCCATGATATTTTTAACGTTATGGTGATCAAGTGACAAGGACACATCATTATCCTAGTCATATATGGAGTAATTGGTTTGTGTCTAGCAAGGTGCTTCTCTTCTATTTTTACATTGCTAAGCGACTTTAGAATTTTTATGTGCTTGTTGTTAACGTATCTGTTTATTAGAAAGAATGTCAAATGATTACATAAAATTGGTTAAAGTATTTGATATAGGTCGATCAAATTACATACATTACATAAAATTGTTGTTGAATTTGGCTATTTTTTTTTTAACTTATGAAAAATAAACTTATTCTAAGGTAACTAATTTCATTTGACCTTATTAGACCTAGTTAATTAATGGAATTGGTTGACTTGATTAGGCCTGATTAGATCGGAAATGATTAAACTAATATAACCTTATTGAAGCTTATCAAATTTAATTTGAGCTAATTGAACTTGATTAAACTTTTTAGATCATATTGTAATTAACTAACGAAACCTCGATTTTTTTAAGTGAAAAGATCAAAACGCAGGCTACAAGCAAGTTTATGGAGTACTTGTCTTGATTTAATAATGACAATTCAACCATTGTTGTCTCACCCTTCACCTATCACAATCTGTTGCAATTAAAGGAGTATACACAAAAAAGTTATGCACGTTTTAAAATTTGAAAATAAACCGACAATAACACAATTCAAGAACATGTACCTACTACAATATTCTGTTACAAAATACACAAAATAGTCAGAAGCTAGGGCATATGAGTCATGAGAGCATGCATGTAATTGCTATGCTTGCTAGTCTTTTCAACGTACTACACATATAAGTACGTACATAATCGTTATGATGTCCATTCATGGCCCCAATATTTGAAGAGGAGTGAAGTAAAACAGGGGAAAGTAAGCACTTCAATAGAGATGGCTAAAAAGTTGAAACAACCAACACCACATGAATGAATTGAAGAAATAAAAAAGCACCTTATGATATGATATGATGTGTGGTTTGGGAGTTTGGGTGTTTGCTACTGAATATCTTTGTTACCAATCATGATAAGCTCCTTACCAAGTATCAGAAACAACGCTAGTTTTTCACTCTCATAATTAGTACACACGATATGTACACTTGTAGTCGTGTGTGCACCTTTTCTTATATAATTAAAATCTTTAAAATTACGAAAAAAATATCCCTCAAGTTTAATAGTGTGACAAAAAAGATTCCATTGTTTGTCTCACGTAAGATAACACAACGAAATGAATGTGATTAAAAGCATACCAATAAATGTTACGTTGGTTATGCGGTTGTTTGCAATATTAGCAACATTAGATCATATTCTAATGACACCGCTCCAAGTAACAATGATCAAATGAGAGAAAGCTAGCCTACACTAAAATTGGTTTTAAATGCTTTGGAAATTTATTTCAACAGAATAATTTGAAACGGAGAGAGTATATCATATGCTACCTTCTATCGTTAAATTTGTAACTAATTAGGTTGGATGGCACATTGAATATTGTATACTATGTATATACTAAGTCTCACAATACAAAATGCAAATTAAAGATCAACACTAAACTATATACTACTTCCATCCAACAAAGCTAAAAAGAAAGAGTCAAAATAAATGTTGGGAACAATCACAAAAACTAAGAGTTACAAACAATGAAAAATTATGACACAACTGAAATATACAAATTTCTAAAACAGTGCAATGCAAGTTAGTGGAATCACAAGCTCAGTTAGTGGACAACAAACTTGCTTGATGCGCCTTAGACAGGAGGCAGCTCATTGGAGAAATAGGAATAATAATAATAATAATAATAATAGTGGCAATATGTACGTAAATTGGTAATAGTAGTGACTGACAAATGAAGAAGTATCTCAATCAAACAAATTTGGTTATTTAATTATGTGCAATTTTTTAGAGCGTTCAAATTCTCTATCTCAATATTTAGGGAGTCCCTACCATTTATATCATATGTCGCCCTTTTTCGTTGGTTGATGTTCGTATTATGGCATCATTTCTATATTCAAATAACAAAATATATCAAAACCAATCAATTAGAAATGTTACACATACATAAATGGTATACAAAATGCGACCGAAGATTTAGACTCACAAAGGGTAGAAAAACAGTTTGCACCCAAATAATTGCCCATAGAAAGTAACAGTTGAAAATGACGCAAATGTAGGAATATTAAGAGTCACTCAATTTTTACCTCATAGTAGCTAGCTACTCTACTAGCCTTTGAGTGAGTAAATGTATGTGAAATGGTCCATGCAATGCATTATGCACCCAAGTACATGGACCCTAGAATGAAGGTGGTTGGGGTGAGAGGAGAAAGTGAGAGAGAGAGAGAGAGAGACAGATAAGTGTAGTTGCATTGTGTTTAATTTATTGTGAAACTAGGCTTTGAGACAAAGCCAATTCATGAGAAACCTTTACTAGATCAAGCCTCATTCTCATGATGAGCTAATTAATGATGCCCTTTTATTTTTCCTTACTTTCTTTCTTGCTTTCTTATTTTTGTGAAATTAAATTAATATCTATGTTTTAAATGTTTATGGTACATACTTCGTTGATCTTAGATTAATTGCTAATTTTTGACAATTATTTTCTCATCACTCTTTTTGTCACTTTTTATCTCCTCATGCATGGTCTTCTCAAAACTTATGTCACGAATGTGTAGTGTATTAATGTGAAACAAAATAAATATTTGAAAAGTTGTTCTGCCTAGCTATTTTTCGAAAATATCTATCTCTCACTATTCAACACCTTGTTAGTACTCGTATAAACTTGTCCTTAAAATAACTTGTATTCGATCAGAGCTGTACTCGTATAAAGGAGAGAAACATCATACACTAATGGTTCCAGTATTGCACGTATAAAGGAAAGTCTTGAGCATGTTGTGCACGAATGTGTAATCCTTAGCTATTTTGCACATGTATGTCCTCAATTAGAATTAAAGTTACAATACTTTCGGTAGATCATCTTCCAAAGTTATAATACACAAGAAAGATAATTAAAAAAATTGCCTCAGCATACAGTACTTTTCGACCACTTGCAACATGTTTAATCATGGAAAGGAGCAAATAAATAGAAACGGAGGGAGTAATCTTTCTACTCGCAGCTTTACTCATAATAACTCAGTGATTAAAAGGTTAAAAATCTGATTCAACCTCAAAAAATTCTGAACCATGCAACTATGAATGATGAAATCAAATGCTAAAAACAGAACATCAATAAACAAGGAGACAGAAGCAATGACAAATTAAATGAGGAGAACTTAATTACTCCATGAGTATTAAAACTAAAACTACTCTGCTACTGATAACTAACACTACTACTACACTTGATTTATGAGTTTTAATTAACAGACTACAATGGTGTAAACAAACCATCATAAACTCTAAACCTAGCTAACAGAAATCATTTTATCTCTCTTTGGATTTCGAAAGCTAATATCAGTCTTCTGCTAAGCTACCTAAAGAAAGGGTTAGGCTACATTTAGTCAGCTGCACTTTATGTTACAAATCACAGGTTACACTTTTTTCTCTTTTTTTTTCTTTTCCATAATTCTTGTAAGAATTGTGCATTTGCATCTGCAGAATCCCCCCTCCTAATTGTCCACTCTTACCCACTCGTAACGCCCGGGAAGAGGCATATCGTTCATGACATCATAGTTGTACCTGCAGTATAACATACAATGAGACGGTTAACCAAAGTAAAGATTTACGCCAGCATAGCTACAGACCAGAAACTCCAAAGATGTTTTAAGGCTATAAAAGTGAGTTTACTTCTCAATGAATAACTTCTGCTGACTAAGTTCAAACCCGGCAAAGAACTCCTCCATTTCTGGGTTTGTTGGGATTGCTCTTTGCGAACTTCGAGCTCTTCGATTTGCTGCAGCAGAGCATGTGGGTCTGGTAGTAGATCCAGGCGTTCCAATGTTTTCCGAGTCTCTAATCAAGCTGCAAGGAGTGCTCTCCCGGGTGCTCCTGCAGTTCAAACACAAGTAAAATATTAGTTATGCAATATTGCATTGTACACTATGATGGCTAAGAACAACTCCAAACTAAAAATTTGAACAGTGAAATTCAAAGAGCAAAGCAAATTAATGCAAGAAATTCACAAATATGGGTCTTAAAGACCAACAGTGAATTACATACTGTTAAGCATATAGACAACTCCAGCTATTCATCTCATTTAAAGATAAGCTTGGATCATACACGTAAGTACATTTTTCAGATTTGGCATATGGTCCCCAACTAAGTGGTTCAATTTGAACCAAAAACACATGGCAGAAAGAGTAATTGCCCATAAATTAACAGTGATCTTTTGCTTTCAATTCAATCTGAATGAGTACTACAATTATAATTCATAACCCAATAATTTCCTCGTGTTAAATATCACTAGCAACATTCCATATTATCAAGTTATAACAAGATTTACAACTTCACCAACTAATTAGCTGAAACTTTTTTGTTTCAAAACGGACAACCGACATTTGTGAATCAAGATCAGATGACATTTGTGGACCGGTTTTCCGACCATCCTGAAAAGCTTTTGCTTACTTAAAAGGAATAAGAATGAGCACAAACAAGAACAAAAGGAAGAGTGTTTTGGAATCTTTAGGTGCCAAGGAGAAGAGCAATCATGGGTAACAAAGGTCAATACAAAAGCCATGGAAGAAAGAAACAGATGGGCTAACGGGAGATGCATTGAACGAACAGCCACATCCAAAAAGCACAAGTTGCTTTCTTGAAGAGATATTCTTAGATTTTTTTTAGCATCCAAAACAATAGACCATGAGTAGGGAAAAAAAAAAGGTCACAAAACAAAGAAACACATACAAAAAAGAAACCTTCCTAGAATCACATTTCTTGTGTTGAATTGATTAGCAAACAAAAAAACCAGAAATTTCAACCATTCAACAGAAACACCATATTTTTCAAAGTTTTCAGCATGAAAAGTTTCAACTTTCAAATCTCAATCATAAACATTGAATTACTCAACTTTTTTTTGTGGGGCATGGATGAGCCATAACAAACAAGGGCGGGGATTTGAACATATGACCTATCATACTACGCCAAATATCAACGATATTCTCTACACAGCTAAGTATAGACTAGTGTGAATTATGAGTTTCTTAAAGTCGCATAAACAAGAGCGAAGGATTTGAATATGTGACCTATCATACTACACGGAACATCAACATTACTCACAACTCAACAAAGTATAGATTAGTGTGAATCATATAAGTTTCTTAAAGTGAAATAATGTAGTAGTAAACCAAAAGCTTAAAATTGTGAAATAAACTTTAAATGTTGACAAAAATGTATGTTATGCAACCCAAAACAAAGATACTATGCTAGTCTATATGACATAACTCAGATGTTTGAGCCTAAATATTCCCCTTTTTCGCCCCCACCTTCGAAGCACTTCAAAGATGCTTCTTTTACCCAAAACTAGTAAAATGAAAAATCCCACAAAAAATGCATTCTTTTTACATTTTTCCTCTTTTTTTCAAAGAATTTATTACCCTCTTGCCCAAAAAAATACCCCACAAAGTTTTAATTTTTCTTCTGCCTTTATTAATTTCTTTTCTTTAATTTTCTTTTAGTAAAGGGGAGTAAAAAAAATATTAATTAAAAGGAAAAGACTTTTGATGAGTTCCAACAATAAAAGAAAAAAATTAAACACATTTCAAGATCAAACAAGATAAAATTGACAGATGTCTTACATGAACAAACACTGTTGTTTTCAATATTCATCTTTTTAGACCCAACAAATTAAATTAAAAATAAAAAGATGGCGGGTATATAAATAAATAAACTAATTTACAGATAAAAGTAACTCCTTTTTGATTTTTGAATCCACTCAACGTTAAAATTCAATTTTTTATTTTTTATTCTTTTCGCAATTATCTCAAGAAAAAACAAAACAAAAAAAAAACTCTGCTTCAACAACAAACGGCCACAAACAGAAACTTGAATAATTAATTAAAAAATAAATAAAATTTCAAGAAATAAAAGGAGGAAGAAAGAAGAAGAAACCTTTCTCTGGAATCAAAATCCAAATTATTCTCGCCAAAGGAGGGTTCAAGAGGATCCTCGTTATCAGCAACATCACATCGAGTAAAATGACGAAAACACCCTTGAGTCTTGTTAGAAACAGAACCACCAGTAGAACCCGAGTTGACCCGAGAATTAGAACCGGGTAATTGATTGTTATTAGGGTTTCTCTTATTATTAAAATCACCACCACCATCATCATCATCGTCATCGTCATCATCTTGTTGATGTTGATGTTTAGGGTTAGAAGATTTATTAGAAGAAGAAGAAGGAGGAGGAATAAAAGGGGGTTTCTCGAGTCTTCGACTACGAAGTTGAAGATAAGAAAGTTCAGGATTAGGTTGAAGAGCGAGGGTTCGAGCCCTAGTACGAACACCTAATGAAGATGTTGATTGAGGGATTTCCATTACTGCTACATCCCCTGTTATTTTACCTTTCTTCATGTATTTCCCCATTAATGTAATTTCATGAAATTCAAAAAAAAAAAAAAACAGAGTAAATTTGATTTTGAGGAGAGAGAAAGAAATGAGCGGGATGAAGTGAAGAAGAGAGAAAAGGGGGAAATTTTTTGGAAAATAAAGGGGGAGGGGGGGGGGATATGGGGGTATTATAAAGTTAGGGTTGAAATGAAATTAAATTGGGGGAAATTTTTGAGACCGAGGGTAAAGGGTTGTATTTGTAATTTTGTATGTATTACGGGGAAACAGCGGCACGCATTATTGGTTTTGTGTCACGGCATTTTCCTGACTCCTCTTATTTATTTTATAACGGAGGGTTTTTTAGGGATTTCAAATATTTCTTTGTTACCACGTGACTTCCACGTGTTCCTCACTATTTGTATTTTCTCTCTTTCCCTCCTCTTTGCTTTTCTTTTGAATACTGTAAATGAAATTTGGAGGTGAGGGATGTTTGCAATAATGGGAAAAAAAAAAAAGGATTAGTAAAGGAAGGAATCAAGTGTATTGGGCTACCTTGTATATTTATTGGCTAAGGATTGGAAACTTGGGAATCGAAGTGTTTCAAATTGAATTTTCGGTTTGTGTAGATTGATCAGTGAAGTTAGTAGATAAGGATTTGAGAATTAACGAAACTGCGGGTTATAATTGCGTGTAATAAATATATTTATTATAGACAATAAGGATATCATTAATTAGTGATATATTAGTTTTTTAATTTGCATAACTTTCCTTAATTAAGCAAATATGGAGTGAAACATTTGATTTCTACTTCGATGAATCCATATATCCTATGTGGAGTAAATGTGTTGGATTTGGTTATGGTCTTTCGGATCACATGTGAGATTGGTCCAATATTGGGCGGAAACAGTGTGATGTACTTTAACGAGCAATTAGGATACAGTGAGAAGTTGTTATAGATAGGGATTGGGGACGTAATGGAGCAAAAAATGGGTATAACACGTGTATCTATCGTAGACATTAATTATGGATATCATAAGCGTTAGTGTGCTGGACAACCCTCGTCGTCAATTTGTTAATTGGTTTGACCACGTTATTCACATGCAAGTGAAGTACACTCACAAAAAAAAAAAAAAAAAACAATTAACATGCTTTTGTGCTGACTCATCTTGCAGTTGTAATCTTTAGTGTGTTGGACTATCCTCGTCGTCAACTTGTTGGTTTGAAGACATTATTCACATACAAGTGAAGTACGTCCAAAAAAAACTTAAATATATCTAAAATATTTTTGCGCATCTTACGGTTGTAACAAGTAGATGGAGGAGGGTTGTAAGGGGATTTCTTCAGTTTTCATTATTTGTATTTCTCTCTCTCTCCCTTTGTCTCTCTCTCTCTCTCCCTTTTCCTCCTATTTGTTTTCCTTTTAAATTAATGCAATTTGACGGTGAGGGGGTTTTACAAAAATTGGGGGAAAAAAGGATAATAAGTAACGAAAGGAAGCAAGTGGGTTGGGCATTTCATCTATTTATTGGCTAAGGACTGGAAACTTGTGTTCAGAGTGCTTGAAATTGTACATTTACGCTGATTTTACGGTACGGTTGGTGCAAATAGAGTGAAGTTAGTAGATAAGGATTTGAGAATTAATCGAATAATTGGATATAATTGCTTGTAATAAATGTATCTATTATAGACAGAAAGGATATCGTTAGTGATAATTTAGTTTTATTTTAACTTGCATGCATGACTTTCCTTAATTAAGCAAATACCGAGTCAAATATATGATTTCTACTTCGATAAATAAATATATCCTATGTGGAGTAAATAATGTTGGACCGCCCCCTCCACTTGATTTTGGTTATGATCTTACGGATCACAAGTGAGATTGGTCCAAAATTGGGTGGAAATAGTGTGGTGTACTTTAACGAGTAATCTAGATAAAGTGAGAAGTTGTTATAGATAGAGATTGGGGACGTAATGGAGCAAAAATGGGTATAACACGTGTATCTATCATAGACATCAATTATGGATATCATTAGCGTTAGTGTATTGGACAACCCTTGTCCTCCCTCAACTTGTTGGTTTGAACACGTTATTCACATACAAGTGAAGTAAGTGAAAAAAAAAGTTTAACACATTTTTGCCCTGACTCATCTTGTGGTTGTAACCTTTAGTGTGTTGGACTACCCTCGGCCTCAACTTGTTGGTTTGACCACGTTATTTACATACAAGTGAAGTACGTCAAAAAAAAAATAACTCAAATACGTGTAACACGTTTTTGCGCCAACTCATCTTGCAGTTGTAATTGTTAGTGTGTTAGACTATCCTCGGCCTCAACTTGTTGGTTTGAATGCATTATTCACATACAGGTGAATTATGTCAAAAAATAAAAAAAATAAAAAAACTGCATCTAAAATGTTTTTGCGCTGACTCGTCTTACGATTGTAACGGGTGGCTAGAGGAAGGTTTTAAAGGGATTTCTTCGGTTTTCACTATTTGTTTCTCTCTCTATCTCTTTTCCTCCTATTTGCTTTCCTTTTAAATAAATGCAATTTGAAGGTGAGGCGGTTTTACAAAAATTTGGGGAAAAAGGATAAGTAACGGAAGGAAGCAAGTGGGTTGGGCATCTCGTATATTAATAGCTAAGGATTGGAAATTTGTGCTCAGAGTGCTTGAAATTGTACATTTACGCTGATTTTACGATGCGGTTGATGCAAATAGGGTGAATTAAGTGGATAAGGATTGAAGAAGTAACTGAATTATATATGGGATATAATCGCATGTAACAATTGTATCTATCATAATTACAAATGATATCATTAGTGAACACGCTTATTTAACTTCTCTTTTGGATAATAGTGAGCATCAACTAAACACGCGTGAAAAATGTTATGATTCATGCCAGCATATACAGAGTAAAATCGTTGCATTAGATGTTGAAGAAGTTGATCGAGCTGGTATAGATAAGTATTGGGCCGATGAAGCAACGAAACATAAATGGATATTAATTGTTTATATTCCATCATAGAGAAAAACATTAGTGATTCAATGTTTTACTTTCCTCACTTTAATTAATTAAGCATAAATCGTGTTGCAAAGTTCCATTTTAATTTCTCTTGTAAAAATAAAAAAGGGCACCATATAAAATTAATTAATGAATTAACTCAATCAATTCATGTATCTTGAGAAAAAGTATAAATTAAATATTTTGTGGAACTTTTTGTCGGGAGATCAACCAATATATTTTTCCATATATCATATTTAAAGTTTTTAACACTTTCATTAGGATTTTTTCTCGATATAATATTTATTTTCTATAGCATGTATTACATAATGACATAACAATGCAAGTATATATCAACTAATTCAGATATACACAAGACTTGTTGTTTTCTTAATAAGAATTTGTGGACTTATTGATCAGAATATATATACAATTAAGCAATGAGCTACGTACCAATTTACGTATTGACGCAATTACATATATGATTTGATACAAAGAACCTATGATGTTGATAAGATAAACAACAACACTCAAAATTACAAAAGAAAGCAAACAAGAATTGAACAAACCATTTTTTAGTTGGTACCCTAGGTGGTGGAATGATGTAATAGCTAGTTGTTTTTTAGGATTTGCTATTTTCTGACAATAAATCATGATCAATAATTGATTGTTATATATGTTGCACTCTAACTCTCACCCTATTGCGCTTTACGATTAGCTAATAATATAGGATATGTCAATAACTAGTGACTGATTATTAATTAAAGGAAATTAATTATGTTTTAACTGCTTAAGATATCATTATCTAGTTCTTCTATCCTATCATCCAATATTAATCCACGAGTAAAAATACTCTTTTCCTTTTCAACTAGCTTCTTTTAAAAGCTGTTTGGTGTTGATTAGAATAATAACAGTGGCTAAAAGGTGTTGATCAAGCTTATACAATAAAAAATGCTTATCATATCCTTAACTATATAGAATGTTTCAGAATATGCATTTTTTGAATACAAAGAGCACATGCACTATGGTTTGAATTGGAATCAACTAAATCAATTATTATTAATTGGATTGACTATTTATTCTAGAGTCCAAAGACTATACCTTAATTAATACCCACATATAATTATATAACGATATAGGATATAGACTATATATGTACCCCGACCCTTAGATGTCATTTAAAAAACAGTCGTCAGTAAAAAAATTGTCATAAATCTATCATAACTACTTTTAACATGACAAACAATAACGTTTGTTGTACATGTAAATGTTAACAATATAATCTAATGATTAACTTATAGAAAGATGTTACGATTTTTTATATATGAAGTTGGTGTCATCTGTCAAACAATCCTCAAGGCATCGAATTCTCTACAAAATGAACTTGAACCATAGAGGCAAGTCAATTCTATGGTTTCATTTGTGATTGCAAACCATGTTATTTTAGAAAGCTTATTAAGTGAACACTCACTCATAATTAAGGTGCTTATGAGATGTACTTATCAATAACACGATGACACGATTGAGTAATTAACATAATTTTCTCTTTAAGATTGAGTAATAGTACATATTACAGTAAATTATAATCCTAATTAACTTTAACACTATATGACTAGGGGTTGTATCATAGGTTTCATATTATGGGTATGATTTAGGCGCATAAATCAAAGTAATTGGCACCAAATTCAAACTCAGGACTAAATATGCCCTATATGGCCTGCCCCAATGTAATGGAATCTTTTTGTTTTTTGTTTTTTTTTTTAATTATTTTCCCAACAAAATATTTGGCGCCAAAATTGCCTTTATTTTATGTTCACACTCCGCCGCTCATGTTTTTGGCGCCAAAACCTTTCTCCATCAGCGATGACGTCAGCAAATATGTCCTACTTCTCTCTAATGTGGAATAATTAATTAATTATACCACTAGTAGTACTTGATTGTTGAATTTGGGTTACCCCATTCTTATCATTATCTCCCTAATTTAATCGTACGGAAATCTAGTAGTGCTTGATTTGACGTCCTTTCTACACTATTCTTTAGAGCTAATTTAAAAATAGCTGAATTAAAATAAATATAATCCTTCGTATGATAATTTTAAAATGTATTGAACTTTATTGGAATGAATCGAAAATAATCCGAAATGAATAGATTCTAGAACTCTAAGAGGATACTTCTCAAAAGTAATTTTATAAATGGTTCAAGTATGTTGTTTTATGAATTATCTTGAATTTGAATGAGATGTAAGTTTAACTTATATTAGAATGAAACGAAATTGATTGAAGGCATTATTTAAAATTTTACAAGGTGCCCCGATAATCAAACTAAGGAAATCGAGTATCTTTTCAAAGTTCAAAAGGCGATAAGAGAGCGAAAAAGACTAGTGTGACCTTTTTTCAGGATCTTTCTAAAAGGGAACATAACAATTTTTTGAGGCTCAAACAAAATGTGGGGGTTTATGGTTTCACTAAGAAGACTTGGTAAAAAAACAAGGCGCAATTTAGACAAGCCTCTAGTTAACCCTCCGGAAGCCGAAATCAAGGGCTTATCAACGTTTTCGGACGTTCCGGAGTCTCGGAAAAACACAGTTGAAATTTTTACACGGTACCCCATGGTAAAAATATGGATCACCAGTAGTATTTTAAGGCTCATAAGGCGATAAGACAGTCTCAAGAAAGCGAAAAAAATTGTTTGACTTTTTTTTCGGAATTTCTGTAAAGAAAAACATAACAACTTTTTGGAGGCTAAAACCGAACATAGGCCAGGAGGTTCGACTAGGTTCACCACGAACACTTCATTAAAAAAAAAAAAAAAAAAAACAGGGCGAAAATGAGACTACTGGGCTACGGACAACCCTCCGAAAGTAGAAAACAAAGGCTATTATCCACGTTTCCAGAGGTTATGGGGTTCCAAAAAAAAACTGCTGAAATTTTTACACGGTGCCCCTATGGTCAAAATATGGACCTCTAGCAATTTTTCAAAGTTCATAAAAGCAATAAGATAGTCCCGAGAGAGCAAAAAAGATTAGTGTGACCTTTTTTTACCGAAATTTTTCTAAAAAGGAAACATAATATTTTTTTTGATGTTCAAATTGAGCCAAGGGGGGGAGGGGGGGTTCTTAGGTTTATCAAGAACGCTTGGTAAAAAAGTAAGACAAGAGCTCAGAAGGGTTGGAAAAACCGTTCGAAGGCCGAAAGCAAAGACAATTATAAATAATTTTCATAGGTTTTGACAATTTGAAGACAATCAAACAATTAGCCTAATATCAAATTTATGAGAATTTAAAGTTCCGTTAAGGTTTGGTGTCAAACCACACAACACCTCAAACACTTAATGCTTAATAAAAAGTTTAATTTCCTAAAATTTTGTAAATCAAATATCCCAATCTCATTTCACTTTATAATACATATGTTAGTTCTCAAACTTATGAGTGTCAATCAAACAAACTCCTTGATATCTTACCCATCTAAATGACAAGTGAAATTATTGCAAAAATCATAAACTAAGCTACTATAACTTGCCCTAAAATTATAGATTTATAGTGTGACAAATGAATCATGGTAGTCCATAAAATATACATATCCTTATAGCCTATAGGGGTATTTCAAAGTTGAAAATAAAGCAGCAGTAAAGTAATTGGGAGGAAAAAAAATGTACTCGTACACGGGAGAAATGTACAAAAATTAAAGTAAAAAGGGTTATTGAATTTGATGAATTGAAGCAAATTTATTGCTTTTTTAAGTTTGCCGGCAGATAAACGCTTACGTGTCCCTTTGACAATTGCCAGAAAGCCAATGGACGTAGAGGGATCCTAGGTTCTTAATATTCCATGCAACTATGCAATAATAAATTAGGGTAGTTATGCTATATCCTTTTAGTTTAACATATGCACTCATCGTCTTTCATTAATCACTTCTAATAATTAACTCACTTGTAATTGTCAAGTAAGGCCTGTTTACTTCAGCTTAAAATTCGACCAGTTCAATTCGGTTCAGCTCCGTTAAATTCAGTTCAGCTCTTCTCTTATTTTGCTATTCATTAATCATTCATAAAAACTTTTCAGTTCAACTGTTTTCAGCTGAAATAAGGGCTTGTTTACTTTAACTGAAAACAGCTGAACTAAATTGATTGGAGTTGAACTGAATTGAAAGTTTTTCATGAAGGATTAATAAATAGCAAAATAAGAAAAGCTGAACTGAACGGATTTTAAGCTTAAGTAAACAGGCCATAAACAGGCCCGCACTCCATCCGTTTCACAATTTTCTTTATATTTCATTTTTTCAAGTTTACAAATGTACAATTTTTAGCGTTTATAGCTATAATATCGTATTTGTAAAAATGATAAAAAAAATTAATACTCTCATATAATAAATCAAAATAATTCAAACTATACCTTATATGAATATGTTTTTACTTAAGTATAGAGCGTAAACAATGATCAAAGTGAAAAAAAAAATATGAATATGTTATCACTTATGTATAGGGTACTCATTTAGCTAGCTAGCTCTACCATATATACTCGTTTATTGCCAAAATAAAAATAATTATCAATAATTTAAAGTTAGCTATTTGCGTAAGTTATACAAACAAAACAAAGGCCTTAAAAGTAAAATTTTTGACCAAGTACTCAAAAGTAATGAAAAATAGGTTTTAAGTTAAGTGATATGATTGCTAGATTGTCTTATATATATATATATATATGTTGTCGTCCCTCTTATCGTCTTTTCCGAAAAATAAAAAAACTGGTATTTCTTAGACCCTCTAAATATTTGTTACCTTCTCTCTTATAACCTTTTTTACCCCAAATCGACTGGTTTGGGTTCATATTTTGATCATACGGGCACGCTGGAAAATTTTTGGCAATTTTTTTCCCGGGACCTCGGAACCTTGAAAATAGAGGTGGGAAACGAGTCGTGTCGTTTTCGAGTCGTGTCAACATAAACGGGTTGGACCCCTTCAACCCTAACCCTACCCGTTTAATAAACGTGTCGTGTCGTGCTCACCCGTTTACTTAAACGGGTTAATACTCTTGACCAAACCCACTAATAACAGGTCGATTTCGTGTCGAGTTAGTGGGTCACGTCTTTTTTTACATACTATTGTACATAATAAGGTGGAATCATGTCGTGTCGAGTCAACCTGCCTACTTAAACGGGTTGAACTCTCCAACCCTAACCCTACCTGTTTAATAAACGGGTCGTGCCGAGTCAACCCGTTTAACTAAACGGGTCAACACTCTCGACCCAAACCCGTTAATAATGGGTCGATTTCGTGTCGAGTTATCGGGCCGTGCCAGTTTCTCCCACCTCTACTTGAAAAGCTGTGAATTAGCCTTGTTTTTTTGCATTCGGCCAGAGTGTTGTCCCGGGCTCTGTATTCTTTTTGACCTGTTTTTTTTATCACGTGTAATGGGTCACCATAGGACTCTTTGTATTCAGCTCCGACATCTGAAATCTTGTTCACATCCCGCTTTGCGTAATATTTTGGAAGAAGGGAACAATAGCTTTTTCACTATTTCGGGTCGTATTTTTGTAACCCTGTTTGGTTGTCAATGTTCCTATATATTGACCATACAGACATCCTGTTTTATGGACCGTGGAACCTCGAAAATCCTCGCAAATTTTAATCTCAGACTTTGTTTTTAGCTTTCGGAAGGCTATCTAGGGCTCCATCTTGTTTTCATCTTTTGTTAATCTACGTGTTTTGGGTCACCATAAGATTCCCCATGTTCGGTTTCGATTTCTCAAAGCTTATTATCATCCCTCTTCCCAAGCTACTCCGTATTTCGAAAGAATAAAACAATAGCCTTTTTATTCTACGGGGACGTTCTTATGGCCTTTTCAACCCTGATTGGCTACTCAGGATTCCTATTTTGACCACACGGACACCTTGTTCCAGGCTATTTTTTTTCCGGGACCCTAGAACCTTAGAAAACTGTGAAGTATAGCCTTAGTTTTTCTGGAGGGTTGCCCCTTGCTCTTTCTTCTTGGCGGCCTTTTAATTTTACCACGTGTTCTGGGTCAAAACACGACTCCTCGTTATCGGTTTCGACCTCTAAAAACTAGTTATCAACCCTTTTTTCTGAAATATTTCGAAATAAGGGAACATTAGCCTTTTCGTTCTCCCGAGATGTTCTTATGGCCTTTTCAAACCCCAAAATATTGCTCGAGGGTCTTCTTTTTGACCATAAAGGCACATCGTAATAATATTGGCCATTTTTTGTTAGTCCCCGGAAACCCCGTAAAGTATGAATTATACTCTTTGTTTTCGACTTTCGAAAGGTCGTCCCGGGAACCGTCTTGTTTTTGGTCTATTTTTTTTAACCATGTGTATTAGGTAATTTAAGGAAGCAGCTTACTCGGTTTCAGCCTTCAAGAAAATGTTATCCCTCTTTAGAAAAAATGAAATAAGGACACTGGTGCGTTGCTGTGAGAGCCAGACTTTTTTCCTGAAGTTACAAATCCATTTTGTTAACTTCTCTTGTCTACGTTGTTCCATAGGAGATTCACTTTGGAGACTTAGTACGTTAGTTTCCGAGTACGATTGAGCGGTATCAATCACCATGAAACTTGCAGTGCTCTTCCAGTCGCTGGCCCCTACCTCTATCTGGGTCATTTTTAGGGTGGGTAGGTTGTTAAATAGAAAAAGATAACTCTTTTCAAGGCCCTCATTGAAACCTCTGGACCCCCTAACATTGTCATCAACCGTCACGTCTTGATTAAGAGTTTTTAACCTGATTCTCTTATATATGAAGCTCTCGCATGAATGCACTATCTGAAATGTTTCCCCCGTCTCTTAGAATCAATTAGCACATGTGCAAGTGTCGTTCACATGAAACCTTTCCCCTCACTGGCCTTCAAAATTGTCAAGATATATAATCGTGGTAAACATCAAAATAAGGGATTGGAGAGTAACAAATGACAAACAAGAGAAGCAAATAGGATTGTAAGGTGTCACAAAAAAAAAAAAAAAAAAACCTTATTATAAATAACTTAGCTAGCTAGTACGGAGTATTGAGTAGTTTATGTAAGCTTTTAAATAATTGATGATTGTGCCATTAAGCACGACATATTGTATGATCCAATACTTCTATGACCAACAATGTTAGCTACCTTAGAAGCTACTATCTAGGAGCTATCATGTATATGATCTCTAATATTATAGTATGAGACTATGAGTCGAACCAATCTAACACACTTACACACGTCTAGTTACTTCTATTTTTACCAACAATTTAAACCCTATTTATGTTTTACAATTACATAAAAAATTTATGTGAAAAAAAATTACGAAATTCAGGGTAGGGAGAATAGAACAAGCCAGGTAAAAAAGTAAGTAACCGCATTACTATGGTACATGTGAGCCTTGAAAGTCAGGAATGCAGGTGTTATGTCTGATGGAGCTGATTGGTTGAGAGAAAGGAGATTTCTGAACTTGACATGACAATCCTTTCACCCTTCTTTCCTTAGACTCGCAATTTCCATGCATGCATTTTCTTACTTTTGTACTCTATTCTCCTAATTTTGGCTGTTTATAATCCTTGTGGTGTGTAGGGGTTACAGAAGTTTTATGAGTATCTATTATATCATATCATCGGTGATATCTTATTAGAAATAATTGCTATCGGATATTTGGGGGTTCTGTTGCCACGACTTTTTATCAAATGTTCTACCAATAACTCACAATGTCTACGGAGCATTCACATGTTTATTGAAGCTGTGGTAAACCTTCAATATACTATGAAGTAGAAAAGTTGTAGTAATGAGTTATCGAGTAAAGTTTGCTGGTTATGTGTCTGCCTAGTACTGTAATAGTTTACCAAGATTCTTAAACTGATAGTTACATACTCACATTGTATTTCATATTGTTAAACGATGATGGTTTTCCTGTGCATGGAACATCAGTCATCACCCAAACATAACCAAGGATTCTTGTATTGTTTGCAGAATGAGCATCATATTAAGAATGGACATGGCCAAATAACCGCAACTAAGTAGCTAGTTAACTCTTGAGAAAAGTAATTAAATCTTCACATCATACTTTCAAAAAAAATTTGAACAGCTATAGAATTGAATCAACTCAATCTCAGTAATCAGTATAGCTCAATATTTGCTACTTTCACTAGATGAAAAAAAATGTATAAATTATAATGTTATATACGCGAAATATTAAGCCAGAGGAACTCAAAAAAATGAAATACAAATCACATGAGCTAAATTCTACAGGTGACTGAATGACTGATAGGATCAATTGGCAGCCCATCAGCAAGAGGCACCATTTCAATTGCTTTGTTTTTACTGACTACTTTGCTGCTGGAGTGCAGTGTTAAACTCTCTAAGAATATCCCTTGCTTAAACTTCTTAACAATACAATAGAAACCGTAATTCACCATTTTATGAATAAATTGACGTCCAAACTTCCTCTGCGTAGACTTNAGTTTATGTAAGCTTTTAAATAATTGATGATTGTGCCATTAAGCACGACATATTGTATGATCCAATACTTCTATGACCAACAATGTTAGCTACCTTAGAAGCTACTATCTAGGAGCTATCATGTATATGATCTCTAATATTATAGTATGAGACTATGAGTCGAACCAATCTAACACACTTACACACGTCTAGTTACTTCTATTTTTACCAACAATTTAAACCCTATTTATGTTTTACAATTACATAAAAAATTTATGTGAAAAAAAATTACGAAATTCAGGGTAGGGAGAATAGAACAAGCCAGGTAAAAAAGTAAGTAACCGCATTACTATGGTACATGTGAGCCTTGAAAGTCAGGAATGCAGGTGTTATGTCTGATGGAGCTGATTGGTTGAGAGAAAGGAGATTTCTGAACTTGACATGACAATCCTTTCACCCTTCTTTCCTTAGACTCGCAATTTCCATGCATGCATTTTCTTACTTTTGTACTCTATTCTCCTAATTTTGGCTGTTTATAATCCTTGTGGTGTGTAGGGGTTACAGAAGTTTTATGAGTATCTATTATATCATATCATCGGTGATATCTTATTAGAAATAATTGCTATCGGATATTTGGGGGTTCTGTTGCCACGACTTTTTATCAAATGTTCTACCAATAACTCACAATGTCTACGGAGCATTCACATGTTTATTGAAGCTGTGGTAAACCTTCAATATACTATGAAGTAGAAAAGTTGTAGTAATGAGTTATCGAGTAAAGTTTGCTGGTTATGTGTCTGCCTAGTACTGTAATAGTTTACCAAGATTCTTAAACTGATAGTTACATACTCACATTGTATTTCATATTGTTAAACGATGATGGTTTTCCTGTGCATGGAACATCAGTCATCACCCAAACATAACCAAGGATTCTTGTATTGTTTGCAGAATGAGCATCATATTAAGAATGGACATGGCCAAATAACCGCAACTAAGTAGCTAGTTAACTCTTGAGAAAAGTAATTAAATCTTCACATCATACTTTCAAAAAAAATTTGAACAGCTATAGAATTGAATCAACTCAATCTCAGTAATCAGTATAGCTCAATATTTGCTACTTTCACTAGATGAAAAAAAATGTATAAATTATAATGTTATATACGCGAAATATTAAGCCAGAGGAACTCAAAAAAATGAAATACAAATCACATGAGCTAAATTCTACAGGTGACTGAATGACTGATAGGATCAATTGGCAGCCCATCAGCAAGAGGCACCATTTCAATTGCTTTGTTTTTACTGACTACTTTGCTGCTGGAGTGCAGTGTTAAACTCTCTAAGAATATCCCTTGCTTAAACTTCTTAACAATACAATAGAAACCGTAATTCACCATTTTATGAATAAATTGACGTCCAAACTTCCTCTGCGTAGACTTCTGTCAGATAGTGATGTAATTTGTGGGAAAGAAACCGAAACACAACAGCACAGCAACAAAACTTGCATTCTACAATCTCTCATGAGATAATAGGTAGCTTATTAACATTGATGCCAACCTTCTAACATGCACCAGCACTTGTAACACAAACACTAATCAATACTATCCTGCCTCTTCCAAATATATACATCTCAGAGCATTAAGAACCTAACCAAATAGGAGTACTTGTATAACCAACCAGGGTGAAAAACAATAGGGCCATCACTGTCTTTATCTTCACCGCAGTTTCAATGATAGCAAGTTGAGAAGATGCACTTTAATAAATATCGCTGCAAATTCTCAAGTGTACTCATACGGATTTTAAAATGGAGGATCCTCCCCACCAAATGGATCCATATCATGATCATCAGAAGCGTCCACAGCATCGCTGAACTCAATATCAACAGAACCGTCAAGTGTGTCACTGTTATCATGCATATTATCACCAGGATTTCCATCCACAGCAGCTACGTTATTGTCCAAATTTTGTCGAGCATCCAGAGATTCAACATCAATCCAACCATCAGGTGGATCTTCGATTGCACTGATGGCGAGAACAGGAGCTCCAGAACTATCTACGAGATATCCACCAACAATGCGCAACATCATATTCGATGGTGAACCCGGTGGCTTGACAAGCTCAAAACTGTGGTCTGGAGTATGTTGTTGGTTGAACCGACCAGGTCGCTTGGACCTTGTATTATAGCAATCGCCACAAAGGTCAAATCCTATCTTTTCCACGCAATCTTGGCATCTGTATCTTTCTCCAACTATTGGATACATCTGTGACAGTAAAAACAAGCTGCGTTAGTCAATATGATACTAAAATTCATGACCATACAGAATCAATGACTGAATGCTTATGCAGAAAACATCAGGCACAGGATTTCTCAAGAAGCATACACCACAAAGTATCCTGTGTGTGTGAGTGGAGGGGGGACGCGTAGAATGAAAACAATACAATTTCTGAATACTCGGCCTTACTTTAATAGCTGATCTTCTCATACTTTGAGATGCAAAGCAATAATATTGGAAGTGATACATATGTCAGTCATGTGAGTCAAATAACAAAGAGCTGTAGCGTTGGTTTAATCGACAATCAGATCACCCAAACTAAATTCCTAACAATCTGCATGTATTGTTAGCTGCGAAGTTTATAAACAAAGAAACAGTTTAGGCCCTTACTCCGCAATAGTCACAACCAGCTCCGGGATGGAGTTTAGAACTGCGCTCACTTGACCATGGCTTCAATTCTTCACCAGACCTACTAGGTGTGCAGCCGACTTTTTTGGCAGGTTTCTTTGAGCCAGAACCTGAACAAGGTAACACTGTCAATATAAAGGATCTCCTCATCTCTCTTTCCAGAATCACATGTGAAAAAAGATTAGCTATAAATGCTATAACATGTGAATCTTGGTACCATAATAATCCAGATGTCATACATCAAAAGAAAATTTCCTTCAATGTGATCAAAATGATTTATTGCTAATAACAATTCAAGCTAACAGATAAGAGAGGAAGAAGTACATTACAAGATCCAATATATTAAATAACATATACCATCAAGACTTCATCAACCACAATAAAAACTACAATATTAAAACCTTTCCATTTACACAATTTCTTAAAACACAGTCACTTCTAAGTTCTAGTGAATAACGTAAAAATAAATTTTATGAAGTATTAAAAAAGCTCTTCTTTTCTTTTTTGTTGTCTTCAACTTAAATGTGGAAATATCATTGGCTCCTGTGACTGTATGCATACAGCAAACTGAACACAATCACTGTCCAGAATGAACATTCATGGTTAAAAAGAGAAGTTTATTTGAACATATAGATGGCAAAACCTCTAACATAAAGAGTACTCTGAACTATGAAGTATTTAAGGAAGCAGTATTTAAGGAAGCAGTATTTAATGTAGCAAGAAAATTGGAATCTTCGATAAAAAATAGTAAATATGATTCTACTTCAAATATGATATTGTGCTAACAATAACAAAGCTGTAATACAAGTTGGCTATAAGCGATACCATAATCATTGCACAACAAAATATTCATAAGAGAGTGAAAGGTGAATAACGTACATGATGATGGGTTCTTATGTTGAAACTGTTCTCGTTTCCGTTCATCACTTTCTCTTCGTGCTGCATATTCTTTTGGGAATCTCGCCTCCAAAAATTTATTAAATTCCAAGCAAACATTTGGACATTCAGTTGGATGTGGGCACTCACAAACTTTGCATATGATTATTCCATCTTCTGGTATTTCTATACAAGCCTCACAATATACTACAGACATGTGCAAATCAGTCAGGACTCAGGAACAAGTTATGAACACAAGTGAACATATAAAAGAGTAAAACAATTATAAGCAGTGCAGAACACACAACAAGAGAGAAGGAGAGGGAGGGGAAGGGGGAGAGAGAGGGGGAGGGGG